>QZLH01000353.1:19004-41572 GCA_003833135.1 Oehlia diaphana | reverse complement strand
GTTTAAGAGCCACGAGAATTTTTGTTATATTTTAAGAAATGGATCCGAATCGATCGGCTTAATTTCTCATTATGATTAAAATCATTCGTTATACAAAAAAAAAAAAAAAAAAAAAAAAAAAAAAAAATTTTTTTTTTTTTAAAAATAAGTTAATAAAAATTTCAATATTTTTATATTTTTGAAGGACCAAAGGAAAAAAATGATTTTTTTTTTTTTTTTTTTATTATATTATATTATATTATAATTATATTAAATCATTTTATTATATTAAAATAAATTAACGAAGACTATAAAAAAAAATATCTATATATAGGACAATTTAACCATAAGTATAAAGTTAAAAATATAATTAATTTTAAATTATAATATAAACTAGGAAAAATGGAAAACCGATAAAAGCCCGCAATCATAACGTAAGTTTAAGAGCCACGAGAATTTTTGTTATATTTTAAGAAATGGATCCGAATCGATCGGCTTAATTTCTCATTATGATTAAAATCATTCGTTATAAAAAAAAAAAAAAAAAGTACAAATGAAAAAAAAAAAAGTAGATTCATATAAAAAAGTACAATAATAAAGAAATAGGTGGTGATACAAGAAAATTAGTTTAACAGGAAGGTGGTACAACTAAGGTTTATATTATCTAAAAAGGAAATAGTATGAACATCAGGGATGTGATGGATAACAAAAAAGTAACATTTAATACCCGTGGATAGTCCGGACAATAAGATAAAAAATATATTTTTATATATTTTAATTTATAAATTGTTATATTTTATATTTTAAAACTTGCTTCCGTGTGAAAAAAATTTTAATATAAATAATAGAAAAGCCATGAACGGGGAGCTTAATAGGGTTTGATTGAATTTTTTGAATGAGCGATTTTTGACCATTAATAAATGTTTTATGCATGTAGTTAACGTTTCACAAAAAAAAAAAAATTGACAAACATAGTTAAAATAAACAACTAATATAAATAAAAATTAATTAGCTAAACGCCAAAGTAAACATCAAAGCAGGAGAGAACAAGATAATTGGAAAGTACAAAAATAAACTTTCAAAAAAACGTAACTTATATGAAAATTTACTGCGGATAAACTAAGATTAACTAAGATTAGATGACAGGTATTTTTTTTGTGTAAAAGGAACCTTACGATATTTGTACAATAAACCAAATATATATATATATATTTTTATAAAAGTATTTTTCCATTAAAAGTAAGTGGTGAGGGATTTTCGTTTAAAAAATTTTCATACCATATCGGAAAATCTTTCATTTGTTTTACAAAATCAATTTTACAAAAACGAATAAAACGATTAAAATAATTAAATTATTAAATATTCCCGGAATATGATCCGCGATGGTTTTTCACATTCATTATACATAATTGTTATTGTTATTTATCTTTTATTATTATTCACAAATTATTTATTACACCCGATATTATGTAACAAATTTTCTCCTTTTGTCTTCTTGTACACAAAATATATTTACTAAAATCGTAATTTCCGTAATTCTTTTAAACTTTATAAAAATAAAGAGTTACCGAATAATAATTGGAAGGAAGAAAAGGAGAAAGGAAGAATCTCATCAGGTAAATAAAATAAATAAATAGAATCACGAAAACCACATAACTGGTAACTGGTAAGATTTTGCAGATAACAGGATTTTATGAAGTTGTATTTGAACGCCCACGCAAATAATTTTTATAATTTATATAATTTATCGAAAGGAATTAAAGTAAAAAAAAAATTTATTAATAAATTGAAATAAAACATATAAAACATATAAAATATAAATAAATTTTTATTTCCAGAAAATTCTTACAGGAATAGAAAATCATTCATGCATGTCAATTATTAACATTTGACGAGATAGAACACAAAAAGGAGATTTTTCTAATAGGAAAAATGCCGCATAATAGCATGAAAAAGAAAATTACCTCACGAAAAAGGTATCGTACAAAAAAATTTAATTATACTTGGCATTTTTTTTTTTTAAAAAAAAAAAATGGGGTATAAAAATAAACAAACAATAGCACAGCATTTTAATAAGGAGGAGGAAGCAATGTGGCGAAATTATATTATTTTTCTAATTTAGCCAAGTGACTTTTTTCTTTTTTAATTAAAAAAAGTCATTTAATTTAAATAATTTAAAATGATAATAATATAAAAGGTCATTCGATTCAAGTTTACATAAAAGTTAATGTCATAATGAGAGAGACGGAATTAATTACATCATTTTTTATTTTTAAAATAAAATGGATCAACTTTCTAATTTTAACATCAGATGTACAACCCATGATTTTTTTTTTTGATTGTTAATTACTTGATTAGCTTAAGTATGTAAGTATAATGGACCCGTTATCTCGTGTTTCTTAAATGACAGACATAATGCATGTATATGCATATAGTGACGAATTTTTGCTTATCATACAAAAAGAAAATATTTTAATTTACACATTGTGTAATATAAGGGATAAAAGTAACATTTCATTTGAAATATAACGAACTGGAATATGGAATAAAACCAATTTTTTTAGAAACTAATTTCTTTTTTTTCTCTTTGAATAATAAATAATAATGCATTGTTTTCAATCACATCATTAATAATTTTTTTTGTTTGATAAAGAATTTCCAGTTTTTTAGCAAGAAATTTTAGAAAGAAGTGACAAAAAGTAACAAAAAGATATAATTAAAAACCTGTGTATTGTTACAATATGCGTTATTAACGCCAATGCAACCATAATCATTTCATATAATAATTAATAATAATGTTATTTAGATGGTCTTAAAAACTTTGATGAACAAATCTATCTTTTGAAGTATTTATCTTTCATATTTATCTATTTTTAGTAAATTTTGTTTTTTTTTAGGCACGTTTTCTTATAAAAAAAATTTGAGTAATAATTTTAAAAACAATATTTAATAATTCCAACAATAGATTAACCATATTTGTAAAACAGCTTTATTCATTTTTTTAGAAATTTGGCGAATAAGAATGACTCAACTAAAAAAAAAAAAATAATTTCATTATTAATAATGAAAATAAAAAAGGAAAAATTTAACCTAATTTTGTAAAAAAGAAAAAAAGAAAAAAAGAAATAAAGAAATAAAGAAATAAAGATGATTTTTTGATTACTAACAACAATGAAAATAGAAAAAATAGAAACTAATCCCAAATTTGAATATGTCTCTCATAAAAAAAAAAAAAAAAATTTTTTTTTACAAGGGTATATTGAGAAAAACTCTCATAAAATCCATCCATTACCCATACAAATAACATTCAATTTTTTGTTTTACATTATAAAGCATTCAACTTGTTTAATTAAATTAATTATAATAATAATTTTATTATTAGTGGTATCTATATAATTTTTTATTCTCAAATATAAAATTATCATAAAACTACGATAAATGCAACGGAAGCTTTATGGAGTGATTTGCAACTACTCTTATGGATTATGGACAGCCTGCGCCCGATGTCATAGTATGCGCAGTAAAAAAAGAATATCTCTTTTTAATGGGAATTAGAATGAAATTTCCACATGTTTCCAAGGCGTACATTTAGCATCAAAAAAAAACATCTACAATTATTAAATATTTTATCTAAATATAGTAAAAGGGTATTTTTATACGATTCGTTATGAATTACCAAAATTAATATTTCTCTATCATAATTTCTGATTACAGAAGATGGATAATTTGCAGCTAAAAAAAGTATTATTTTATTAGTTAAAAATACTAGGTACAACGGAACACATGAAAAATACGTGGTACAATAGACAATGGAAATTTAATTAATGTAAGCAAGCAAGCAGTGACATATTATAATTTACTGTGCTGTATATAGTATATTATAAAATCATTTAATGCATTCCGCATTTTATTTTACTTCATAAGGATATATTAAAGTTCTATATTGATCTTTCCATTAGCAAACGACAATTATGGTTCCTTTAAGATTTTCATGTGTAATTCTCTTGAATAATTTGAATTATTCCATCTTTCTATACTTCAAAACCATCATAGATTTACATGATAGTTATGCGTGCTTATATTTAATGATATAATTTACATATATTACAGTGTTGTATAATGTACCGTTCCAACCAAATATTTTCATCATATAAAATTTTGCTTATTTTTTTTTAAATGATTCACTTCACTTGCACCCGAAATTGCCTATATACTTCTGTATATACTAAGACTAGTTTTAATGCTACCGCTAAGAGAGTGAACAAGTAATTAAATTTGTTACACAATTTATAATATTTATTTATTATATATTTGTTGCAAATAACGTAATAAATCTAAATGACTCATTATAAACCAAACTAAGAAATCAATCATTATAATATAGAAAGAGAAATAATAGATCATGTTGTATTTTTCGGTCACATGCAAAATAAACCATTCTATTTGTGAAACATGTTCGATATAAAAAGCTAAAATTTTTATGGGGTCAAAAGATTAGGATATTTCATGTTTACACAAAAAAAATCAGATAAATCAGAATCCGACGAAAATGCAATCAACCGGATATGAATAAGGTTAAATATGATCAATAATACGATCAAAGTATAAAGATATAAAAGACAGAAAATTTTTTATTATTTCAATCTATTAATATTAATTTTTTCATCATTATTTTTATTTCTTTATATTTTCTTATTTTGCGTTATTATTATGATAAATAATTTAAATATTTTTTTAATATTGCTTAAATATTACTTTATATTCTTTACTCACTGGAAAAAAATGTATTAAAGTTCAATTTTTTAGATATTAGCTTTAATATTTATTTGAAAGTTTAAGAAATCCTAAATTCTTTTATAATTTAGTATTTGTTAGATTTAGATAATTGCAATAGTAAAATTAAAGAGATTGAATGTACTCCATGATCACAGTTTGCGATCGCTTCTTTCTATTCAGGTAATCAGACCTGATGTACACACGGAAGCTGCTGCTGTAAATGTCCTTTATTTTGTTTTTGTTATCCTTTTATATATTTATATATATATATATATACTGATCCTTATTAGCCTTTTTTGTAGAATAAGTAAGCTGAAAGTACGCCATGGCCATACTATGCAAATATTTATATGTATGTCACAGTGTGTAAATGCCTTTACTTATTTTATTTTCCTAGTCGTAAATTATTTTCTTATTTAATAGGAACGGTGTTATTTTATTTTCTTGGTCGTAAATTATTTCTTGTTAAATTAATTAATGTAGTCGTAAAAAGTCTTATACTAGGTAAGAAATAAGGATACAGTTATCTCTTTCTTTCTAACTTCATAGTTCGAAACTAACCGCGTCCATTCTAAATTATTATCGTTTAGGAATAACATTGATTTCATGCAGGATTCTAATGGAGGGCGGCCAGGGCGTGTATAAAGGTATACTTACAACATACTGTTTTAATGTTAATATTTAATTTGACCAATCATCAATTTGATGATAATTAAAGTTTATTATACTGTAAATTAGTGGATTAGTACTTTTTTTTATAATTTATAGTTTCAGCAAATTATCCATGAGTTACGGTCGAAAGATCGCACTGTTTTGAAAACGTGACAAAACTTCAAATTATTATTTCTTACTGTTATAAGTTTTATTGAAAATATAAATTTTTTATCATATTATTAGACATTATAATATTAAGGTTATCACGCAGAATAAAGAGTTAAAGACTCCATACTATTTATGACAGTTATTGTTAGAAGATGAATCATTCGGAAACAAACCTGCAGTATATTAGCGATACTTGCAGTATTGTATCTCAACTATCCATTTATATTTTATAAAAATATAGGTCGATTATTAAAAGATACTTACCAAAGTAAATGAAATTTTTAATTTTTCTTTCTTTCTTTTTTTTTTTTAAAAAAAAAATACTTTATATTGTTCAAAAAAGAATAGATTACAAGAAATGTATAATTAATGTTATAAATTGGGAATACATTCAAGTTAATAATTAATTAATCTTTAACGCTTAATTCAGAATTTTTAACGTTTAAGATTTAAAAAGTTATAAAATACTAGCAAAGCCCGTTGTTTCGCACAGAATTCAACGAACTTATACTATAAAATAAGCACGAATAATATCCTGAAATTATTTGTTGGTTTTGTAGGTGAGTATTATATTAACTTTATTTAAATTATATACTAAATTTATGATATCGTCAATAACATTCATGATACGAATCTTAAATCGGGATATACAGTATCTACGGTATCATGACATAATTCTATCGTCACGTTATACACGTTACGTAATCACGAAGAAACAGATCAGCTAGATCAGCTGCTGGTATACTAAATAATTCATACAGGGTACATAATCTAAATATGATCAAATTATTTCAAATAAATTCTTGGGACGAGTTAATTTAAACTAAACAAACAAACTTTGAAATCCAATAAGATTCAGATCTTCATTTTAATAACTTTCTAAAAACAAATAGATATTCATTATTACATTATACAATAATTAATATGGACATATTAAAAACATAAAAACATTTAATGTTATCATTATATAATTGCTTTTTTATCTCATCGAAATGACGAAATGTGTAATGACGCAATGTCTAATCACACAAACAAATCTGTGCGACAGTAATTTTCTCATTTGTAAATAACCTATAAAAAATTTTTCACGCCACGGAACGTCGGTACATTATGGGTAAATCTACGCCAGATAATCTTAATTCCTAGATTGGTTAACTTACCGAAAAGGCGTTCAAGAGTTTTTTATTTTGAATTTTTTTTATAAATACCTCAATGATTTTACTTTCCAAAATTTTCTTTACGGTAGTTAAACTGTCAAAATATTTGGATTACACTGCGCCACAATCTGACAAAAAACGAAGTATACTATATAGAACAAGTAAAAACAGCAATTAAGATTATTGCATTTATGTACATGGATGGCCAATTAGTTTAAATCAAGATTATAATGCTTGAGAAGTGGGTTAATTGGAGAATATATTTTTTAATGATTAAAAAGAATTAGGTGTTGAATTAATTGGAGTTTGAAAAACAATAAATCTTTTAAAAGTTATTATGACCACGTTACAAGAATTCCTAAACGAAAATTATTTATTTATGTAACTAATTCTACATAACAAATTGTTTTAATAATTAATAAAATTTCATTGATAAAATTTTGGCTCTAAAATTTTACGAAAACTAATAATCAATTTTATCTTTGAACATGTTGTGGGTAGGGATGGCACGTGATTTAAACAAGATGTTTTAAATCAATTTAAAGTCAGTTTTTTATTGTTTTAAAACGTTTTTTTTTAAAAACATTGATCGGCATTATTATTGCGTAATTATTTTTCAATGACCTCTTTTGTATTTTTAAGCAAACTTTTTTTTAAAATTATTCTCGTGGAAGACCATCATCGGAAGACGTCTGTAAGCACTTTGAAAAGTTACGAAAAACACCTCGTCAAAAGTGTGTAATTATTATTATGGAAATGACATTAGTTATTGATTTAATTGATCGATTAGATTTAAAATTAATATTTTATATAATTTTTTTTAAGAGTTAGCGCACATTTTATTTAACGAATCACTAGTATCACTAAGCTACTGTATATTCACAACAAGGTCGGTCCGGCTATACTTTAAATATATATTATATAATAAAGTGCTTAAATTTTTATTGCAAATATGTATTACAGTACGTCGTAAAGGCTAGTAAAGTACTTAATGTTTTTAAAACACGTTTAAAACATGTTTTAAAACGCCAAAATTGGTTTAAAACATGTTTTTGCCATCCCTAGTTGTGGGTATGGGAAATTATACTAGCTTCTTTTTTTAAGGTTTATTGATATCCAATTTTATTTAAAGTCCATAACAAACTACTAACACCTTTTATATATTTTACGTTTCGCTCTAAATTCGTGATCCGCATAAAAAGTAGAGAATTTAACTATTAAAAATCGGGGCAACTTTTCTTAATAGACAAGTATTTCTTAAATATTATTTCAAATTTAAAGCTAAATATATATAATTACATTAGTTGACTATATTTACTTAAAGTTTGGTGCCTTTTCTAAAGAAATAAAAAAATGATTTATATGTGATAAAAGTTTTTGTACGACACTCACAAATTCATGTGTAACAATCGCAATTTCTGTGTAACCATATATATGAAAAGTAAAATTTACTCTATACTAATGTGTTAAACCCAACTTTTGGTAAAGAAAATTCATGTAAAGATCTGTTTTATAATTTTATATTTTCCCGAATTTTATTAATTAAATTCTCTACTTTTTAGACGGATTACTAATTAATAATAATATCGATATTTTTTAAGTCGTAAATCATCGCAATAGTCTTGAGTAATCTGGAAGGCGATTACTGTGATCGTGTCATTTGATGAACTACGCCCATCAATAAAATTTTCGTATGTGAATCCAATCTCGAAGGTTTAGTGTTGAGAATTTTAAGTGAGAAAATATTTCATGTCCTAAAACAAAGTGAGATTTATATAATACTGAGCATCATGAAATTGATGTTTTTATTTCGTTGTTCTAATATCAATCTATCATACTTAATTATTAATTTCTTTAATTTTTTCAAAAATTTTGTTATAACCTTTAAGGATGAAAAATGTAATAAAGATTATAACATTTAATAAGTAAAATATATAAAGAATAATTAATATGTTTGTTATTATTTATTAATTTATTTATATGTAACTTCATTTCAATAAGAAAGTATTACCATAACGACGTTGACTCTTCAATTCAATAAGAAAGTATTTATACCATAACGACATTGACTCTTTAATTCAATAAGAAAGTAATTTTCTATATTACCATGATGGCTTTGACCAATATTTGAATATTGAAACAATACTTCCAGGATAAGTATCCTTTTCTTTCGATCCAATTTTTTTACCTAATCCATATGAGATTTTATCGGTTAATTTATATGTCATATCATTAACCTTATTAAATTCAGCAAGTACTCTTTTCGATGATGGATTTCCTCCATTTCTAGGTAAATAAAATGGTACCATGAGGTTAAAAGCTTTAATCGGCTTTTTCATAACTCGATCCTTCTTTTTTGAAAACGGTGATTCAAATAAAATAGACGATAGTTCATTCAAAAACATTTGTATGGCTATATCTGTCGGGGTTTGTCCAAATGAATTTTCGTGAAATAAGGAACCAAACTTCTCATCATCTTCAACTGTAATCGTAGATTCTAATTCAATCAATTTTTTTGAAATATACCAAAGACCTTCTCTAAGAGATAAATGAAGATATCGATTGTTCTCAAAATCATGAATGAATAAATTCGCCGTAGAGACATGTTGTAAAAGATATTCGGTTAGTTTGATGTTGGAATTTAAAATCGAGATTGATATTGGTGTATGATTGAATGATTTACTACGTTTTTTTAACATTCCCTGATAAGTTTCTGGTTGCAACAACTCATGTAATAAACTCATTAATTTAGCATTGTTTTTATTTCTATAATAAAAAAGTTAATACTTTTAAACAATTAACTAAATAAAAAAGAAAAAATATATAAAGTTATGAATATTTATACGTACGCAGCATAATGAGCTAGAGACCAACCATTATTATCTGCTATTTCGGGATTTGCTCCAACTTCTAATAATGTTCTAACGCAATTATTGTGACCGAAGTAAGCAGCCAAAAGTAAAGCAGTGACTTTTTTGCGATCGGCTCTCATATCTAGAATTTCTTCAATTGTTAATTGTTGTTCCTTATTGTCTCCTGCTTGTTCATTAATTTCTTTCTCTTTATATAATTTAACTAGTTCCTCAATTGCATAGTGTTTATTTCCTTCTACAGCCCAATGAAATGGTGTTTCATTATCTCTAAATAATTCGTAAGTAAATAATTTTCTTCCAACATTTTGAATATCTTCAATTGTATTCAATATCGTTACTCTTAAATCTTTGGAGTTGTTATTAATGTATTTTTGTGCAAACTTTGTCAATGCTTTTATTGGCCTCTCAGAGAAAAAGTATCGTATACTTGTTATATTTCCATAATACGCAGCGTAAAATATGTAAGAGGGTTTTACAGATTTATTAGAAAAACCAGAATTATGATGAATCATCCAAGATCTTTTCTTAGAACCATTTACATCTAAACCTTGATAGTATCTTAATGAAAAATAAAAATAAATTAAATTATCATTCTTATTTATGTATAAGATTATAAAATAAAAGTTTACTTTGGTATCTTGATCATAGGAGTGTCTTCTTCAGGATCTTTAATGTCAAAGATAAAAAAATCATTCCCCCCTGCAGCATATCTATAAAACAAAGGAAAATAAAATATCGCCTTATACTTTTTAAAATTATAAATTTAATTAGACTTACTCAATAAGCAAATCCATCATATCCACATATCCAAAATAAATAGAATCTATCATCGGATTTCTTTTAGACATGTTGTTCTTTCCTTGAATTAAATATGTAACTAATCCTCCGGCCTTTTCAAGATTTTTGTCTAAATAATTTCAATCGAAATAAATGGTTTGTTTAATTATTGTCTTTAAAAATTTAACAATCTCAACAATCTCACCTTCAATATATTGATGTTTTTCAGCCCAATCCAAAATTTTTTTTACCATTTCTAAATCATTTTTTAAAACAGCTACTTCAAACCCACTTAAGTAATATTTATTTTTACTTATGTTGTGTTCTTCCAAGATTTTTTTAGGCACAACTTTTGTATTCATAAAATATTTCTTATATTGAAGAAATTTAAATACTGTATAATTAGCTGTGGGCTTAATATTAGAGTGTTTGAATTTATCGTTTTCATCTTCAAATACATTCATTGAGGCTGATTGTGAAGATTCTTGGTATGTGTAATTCAAATCATCATCAATTGAATCTATTTATCAATATAAAGATAAGTTATTATCATTTTCCTTTATTTTAAAAGAAAGATTCATTTTACAGTATAAATTACCTACCAATAATATCGTAATTGTTAATAGCATTAATAGCATTAATACTTTCATTCACATCATCCTCTTCCAAATCAATCTTTTTCTTAGGTACATATTGGCTAGAAACAATATCTAAAATTTTAACTGCTAACTCATTATGACCACGTAGACAAGCCCACATAAATGGTGTCATGCTAAATTTATCATGAACGGCAAAAACTAAATTTTGTGCCATTTTTTCTACTTTGCTAATGTCATTAACATAAATAGCTTGAAATAATTCCATATATTCTTGAACTAGTTTTTCTGGTACATTTTTATGATATATATCATCATCATCTTTTTCTAGATAAGTGAATTTCATTATAAGTTTATCAAAATTGATTGGCTCAGTAAAAATGTTTTCAGGTAATGGTAATTCTAGAGTTGATTCTTCATTATATGGTTCTGGTTGTATAGAATCTTGATATGTTTTATAAATTTTATCAATTTCTTCCTGCTGCTTGTTTATAGCTTGTTGTAAAAGAATTTCTTCCTTAAGGTAACGTTCTTTTTCTTCAGATCCTAACACTTCAGTCTTTTCTTCCATTAATATTTTGATAGCATTTAACTGTTCTTGATATCCTTTCATTAATTTTTCTGGCATTTTTAAATCATTTTTCAAGTCAACTTCTTTTGAATTTTTAGCGCCATGATTAATAAAATATTCTAAACATTCCTCGTTATAGTTTAATTTACTAATTTCTAGTTCAATTAATTTTGTGTATTTTTCTTTGAGTTCATTTATATCTTTGCTATTACAAGGCTTTTGAGATGAATATGGGGGACATAATTTTGGATACATCTTATGATAGAAATTATAAAAATCTTTAATAGTATGCTCTTTAAGTGCATATTCTCTATAAGATCCTTTTACATCCTTTTTTTCTTTTTCAATTAATTCATTTAAATACTGCAAAATTTTTGTTACTTTTATTTCTTTTGGAGTTTGCTTCTTTTCTTCATCTAAATGTTTTAAATTTTCTTTATAACTTTTAATATTGGCTTTGTTATTATCTATTAATTCTTCAATTTCATCTCTAACGTAGTTTTCATGATAAGTAGCATTGACATCTGCTCCAGCTTCAATTAAAGTACGATATAAATTATTTTGTAAAGCATCAAATATGGGCTGTTTTATATCTTCAAATAATTCATTTGCTGTACAATACTTATTCTTAGACACTTGACGATTATAATATTCTTGAACATCCTTTAATGTAATATTTGTCTATTTAAAGATGATTGAATTAAAAAAAAAATTTTCAATTAAATAAACAAAAAAGAATAATTGATTAGTTACTTACCCTTGCACCGTACTTAATTAATAATTCAATGATTTCTAAATGCTTATTATCAATAGCTAGACAGAGTGGGGATTTAAGAGAACTATTCAATGAATTAATTATTTTTGATGATTTTGGATCCATATCAAGTAACAATTTAACAAATTGTATTTTTTCAGTTTTAACAGCAAAATGTAAAATGCTGTTGAATGAGTAACCGATCTAATAAAAAAATATTAAATTAATTTAAATTTTTTTTTTTTTTAAAAAAAAAAAATAAGAAATAAGAAATAAACAAAAATCAATTTAAAAAATAAATTTTAATTTACCTGGGAGGCTGAAGCACCATTTTCCAGTAAAATTGAAGCAATTGCTAACCCGGTTTCCTGATCTTGAATTAATAAACATAAATTTAATGGATAGCAAGGTTCATATCTTAAAAATACGCAATTCTTATCCTGTAATTTGATTAATCTTCGAACGTTTGCTCCAGCTTTAACCAATTGTCTTACTATTTCTACATTTCCAAATAATATGGCATAGTCTAAAGGAGCTAGTGGATGATCCCAAGATTCGGCATTTATATCTATTATGTCGTCATCTTGTTCATTCTCATTTTCTGGGCCTAAAATTGGATCGCCCTTAGATACCATTGATGATTCTTGCGTTTCATCAACCATTTCAAATGAATCATCAATTATCATTGCATTATCATTAGTTTCCTGTTGTTCTTCAATTTGCATTTGATTATTTTCCAATTCTATATTTTCCTTTTCTTGCGCTTTTTTCTTATTTTCATCACTTTTTTGTAATAATAATCTTAAAATATCTAAAAATCCATACTGTGAAACCAAATGAACGACAGTTCTACCATCTGGCATTCTTGCAATAATTCTAGCACCATGTTGTAATAAAATTTTAACTATCTCAGTATGACCTCCCAAAACAGCCAACTGTAATGGAGTCCTTCCGAGATAATCTCTTGCTTCGACATCAATCTTGATCTGGGAGTCCTCATTAACATTTGGTAAGGAATTCTGCTTTAAGAGATTCTCAACGACATCCACGTCGCCTCTTGCACAAGCATGACACAGATCTTCTCTAACATTAGTAATATAAGCTTGTGCTGCCCAATCATCGTCGGTTAATGGATGAAAGCTTCCAATAGTTTGCCTTCCTGGATCATCCTTTATAAATTCCATTTTACCTCTTACAAATGTTTTATCTTCTTCAATTTGAATAGAAACTTCTTCTGAAGTACTAGGAACGGGACAATAACCACAACCATCATTAAAAATTTGTTCCATCGTTCCAAAGAAGCATGGATGTCTATGTAGAACTCTATCTTTGTTTTTTTCATACCACTTTGAATTCAATACCATATCCTAAAATTAATGGAAAAAGAATATTTGTTAAATTCAAAGATAAAATAAAAGATAAAATAAAATTATCAATTTTTTATACTATACATACCTTTGTATAAAGTAATTTCATAATTTTTTTCGCGTCATATTTAGGACCATATGGTAAAGTTACCGTTTCATAATCATTATTTTCAAATTTATTTAATTTCATATTGCTACGTCTTCTCGGCCTCCTTGATACATATTTACCAGAATTTGGATGTTTTGGACGACAATTGCGTTCACGTTTTTTTTTTATATATTCAAATCTTTCATAAGGCGTGTTTAGACGTTCTAGTACAAGTAAACGAGCGAGACCATTAAGTTTTTCAAAACTTTTTTCATATATTGTAGGGTCGATTCTGGAGCGATCTAATGATGGAACTTTGATCTATTTTTTGTAAATATAATAATTAAGTATTTATTGTACATATATTTTAATATATAATTGCCCGGAGCGAAGCGAAGGACAATATATGCCTACGCATTATGAAAAATGATCGATCACGTGAGTTTATCTGTCTTCACGTGACGTCATCGAAATCGCAAATCTGAGTTTTTATCTTTTTTTTTCGCTCCGGACTTACAACGGACAACGGTTTCCGTTTCCTAGTAACATAAATATTTAATTACAGACCTCAAAACCTCTTTCTGCATATTTTGCCAATCTCATCTCATATGATGGAGACCTTCTAGTCAAGTCAACAGTGTTACATTGTTTAATGATTGCTTGATGAGCTCTTGGTAAAGCCCAGACATTTTTACCATCGAACCTGTATAACAAAAATCCAATTTGTTAGAAAATAAGGTTATTATTTTATTAAGAAATGTATAAGAATAAACATTACCCAACACAACAACAATCAACATCAAAGCCAGTAAGAATTTCTGAAGGAGAGTTATATAATCGAAGTATAATCTAATTAAAGAAAAAGTTTTTTATATTTAAATAAGTAAATTTCCACAATTATTACAAGTATTACAAGATATTATTTTAGATCATTTTGATAACATACTTGAATGTGACGATAAGGATATTGACTTAAAATTGTCACACAATGTTTACTTCGAAAACATGCAACTACCCAAGGAATAGAATTACAAACAGCTTCGTAAATCTCTACCATCTTTCGCTTAGCTGCTTCCTCGTCCAGTCCATAAATGAAAAGATCGATATCAGAGTCTCGATAGGAAATATCATGATACCAATCACGAGTTTTACGTGGGCTAACACCATATTGTTGGGGAATTGGAAGAAGGCATGACAATACTGCGTCACCTATTCAAAATTTTAATCAAGAAAAGGGGATCGAATTTTTTTTATTGCTTATAATTTAGTGAATAATTTGAGTAATCTCAATACCTGCTGCAAATACATTTGACCAATCCAAGCCAGAGAGACTCGCTAAATTTATTGATATAAAAAAAAGTTATATGTTTTAGTAAAAAAAATATTCAAATTAATTTTGCGAATATCGAGATCAAATTTTTTTTTTTCTTAACGTACATTCAGTGAAGAGATTCCAATTCTTTTGGAATGTTTCAATCCCACCAAGACAAATAGCAGGATCACCTTGATCTAATATTTCCTCTTCGGGCAAAGGCATAACATACATTCCATCTTTATCATCTTCATCATTACCATTTTCTGCATTTTCTGTTTCATTATCAGTTTCATTATCAAAGTACCTATTTTTGACTTTCCAAATATCTTGATTTTCGTATACGTTAATCAAATTCAAATACGGTTGACGCAATAATGATAATTGGGGAGGATCAATATCATTAGGTTGCTGAGCAAATAATCGACGATAAACTGATTCTTCCATCAGAGATGTTTTGACGCCATTCACATCATTTTTTCGAAATGAGGATAAATATTTTGCTACATTTGGTTCATTTGCATTTGTCGATGACATTGATGTTGTTGAAAACAATCTTATTAACGGTAACCTAGATAAGGATTGCATGGTGGAGTAGACTTTTTTTTTTTTAAAAAAAAAAGGAGTCACTATTAATAATTTATACACCAAATCTACCTATCAGATGATACCGATCGATAAAGTCCCTTAATATTTAAATGAAAATATATTTTCATGATATTATTTATAGATTAAAGTAAAAATATAAAATATGATTTATAGATGAAAAGTATAATTTTAAATATTAACGTGAACTTAACATATTTCTTTAACTAATATAATTTTTTTTAAAATAAAAAGATTTAGATTCATGTGATGTCCAAGTTTTCGATTCACCATTATGAGTATATATTACTAATATGATATTTCTTTTAAAAATAATTTTACGTTTGGATTTCATATTAAACAATAAAAATTGTGACAAAACAGATGAAAAAAATGAGTCAGAATCTGCGGGATCATTATTTATTACAATTATATTTAAGAAACTATAGTAACATTTAAACCTCAATTCTAGTTGGTCATAAAAATGTTCCTTGATTAGTTATCTTAGGGAAATGTAAAAAGTAACGAATATTAATTATATTAAATCTCAAATCGATTATTTTAGTATCGGTAACAATACATTTTTTCTAGTTAACAAAAATAACAGTCGAAAAGATGAGTATTATGAAAATTTTTTTTACAGAATATTGATATTCAACGAAAAAAAAATATTAGAATTTGACCGGTATCATTTAATAAATATAATATGGATGGAATATAACAAAAAGAATTTTAAATTCAATGATTTTTGAATTAAATTAATTAAATTCATATGTTAAACGTAATATTAGAACAAAAATAAAACAACATCTAACATTTCGTATACAGTATTACAAATACCATATCCTATAACTATAATACAAAATACTTTGTTTAAAAATTCTAACCATCCTAATAGAATTTGATTATCGAGTGGATGCTCTTAGGGTGGGAAGATCCATTACGTCAAAGTTCTAGGACTTATTGGTCCTAACACATAAACAGTCAAGACTGATATTTATTACGTATATTTTGGGGAGGGGGTGGGTAAAGATTTAACATATTATGTGAGGGGCGGGTTAAAACTTATAACAAATGGATATTACGTAATAAATGTTACTGCCCTAATGAAATAAAACATTTTGACGATAAATAAATTTACTATTGGTCAGTTGAACAATAAATATTCATGATTATATTATATTTACATTTCCCTATTATAAAGTCTATTTGGGACTGTGGGTATGACAGATGATTTCTATTTTTGTGTTAAAATTTTTCTTGTGGCTTTGTTGCATTATCTGTTATAATATAATAGAAAAATTCCTGCGGTTAATCATCAATTGGCGCAAATCACATTGAAAATTGAAACCGGATAATTTAATCCGTTAATTCTAGAATTTTACGTAAAAGTCTTCATATTTTCACGTTAATAATTTAATATACATAATATATATGAATTATATATTTATAAATGAATACTACGAAAAATTAATAATATAATTGTTTTAATGCTGGGATGAAATAAAAGAAATTTTAAAGGATAAAATCTAATGTTATATATAAAATTGTGATAGAGAGATATATATATATGAACCACGAAAGTCACCGAATAGAGAATTCATTATTGGGATCGAGTTTGTGGGTTGTTTATTGAGGACCAATGTTCCAGAATTTGCAGAAGGCTATTTTGAATATCTGAATTAGTATTATTAGAATTTATGTTAATATTATATTTTACCTCATGACAATTAAAATTGCCATAATTAATGCAAGGAAAGACATTATTAGACCGAGGCAAATGTTTGTTAACATATTGTGGAGGTGAAGTGTTATTGGACGTGGGCGGGAATTGACAATTATAAGAGGCATTATCTGCTGAAAGGTGAAATTGTTGATTATTAGGAATAGTATCACTATTGTTAGGATTTCCGTTGGACGTGGATTGTGAAGGGGAAATAGTAGTGTTATTTGTCGGGAAATTTGAGTCATGAATGCTTGGATGTGCAGGAAAATTATTATTATTATCAATCAAGTTATTATTATGATCGTAAGAAGAAGAATTTATATTGTAGTTATTATTATTTGTTGAAGAATGTCTCACTTGGATATCACTGGGTTGTGATATATTATTGGTATAATTAAATTCATTATTGTTGCCATTAAGATTACTATTTTGTAAAGGGTTGGTATTATTATTCATAACTTAATTTGAACGAAGTATATTTCTTTTGAAGCTGAAAAATTTATAATAAAAGGAAATATATGAGGTGATGAACGAAGTATATTTCTCTTGAAGTTGAAAAATTTTGTGGAATTCCATGTATAGATTGTACAGTATATATATAATATGTTACAAATAGGACAAAACTGCTTTTGTTTTTTAACTCCGGAGTGTAACATTTAAATGTGGGGCAATACCGGATAACCAATCGGCTGCTTCCGCAGTCAGGGTAAACGCCTTGCAGACTTTGTTATTTTAACCAAAATGGGTATTATTAAAATGACAATAATATCCGAAAAAAAAAAAATCCTGTACAGAACAAAAGCTTTTATAGCCAAAATATTGAAAGCATTTGACAGGATGAATGGAAGATTTCTTGATTACAAAACCCGGAAATAATCTAAACTAAAAAATGGAAAAATCCAAAATGAAACAAAAACGATAAAATAAAAGGATTATTAAATGATAGAATGAAAAATAAAAGGGTCAACGAAAGAAACCCAAAAACAAAAATATAGTTCCCGAGAATCAACGTAAAACCGAAAAAAATAAATATATACATCCTATATAATTTGTTCGTTGTTGATTTAAATAACGTGCATCAATCATTATACCGAATTTAATTTCTCAAAAGTATACGAAATAAAAATTTGAGTTAACCCATTTATCATAAATATATATATGTGTATCAAATTCATTGCATATATAAAAATTAGTTTTAGATTATACGATCATTTAAATTGATTTTCTGAAAAATTCTATTATCGCCGTTTTCAAAATGATGTACGCAGTTGAATTTGAATAAAAAAAAAAAAAAGAAAACCGAAAACCGGACGAAATATGGACAAAAAACGGATGAAAACCGGGCGAATATTGGTATTCGAATATACAATCACAAATAAACTGCGTACACCATTTTGAAAACGGCGATAATACAGTCGCTTGTAATTGTTATATTTTGTTACAATAATTATTTGTTATTAAGAAAAATATTACTGTAGTAATAGTTTAATGAACCGACGGTAATTATTATTACCTCTAGCCGTCTAGCGGTAGAATAATAAAGGAACTTAATATTCCATACCATTGACCTAATATAGAAATAAATTATAAATGATTATTAAATTATATACAGCATATAAAATTACAAATATTACAAATATTAACAGCGTTGCCACGTGTTCATCATTTATCTTTTATCGTGTTACAACTGTTACATGCCCCTGTTTTGCAACACGCAAAATAAGTATAAATACCCAAGATCTTCTCACGTTTATCAAATTTATCAAATTTCTTTTTATCGAGATCAAAAAATAAAAAATAAAAGAAAAAAAAATAATAATTGAAAATACCGTAAAAGGTTTATTTAGAAATTTTCATGTTGATTTAGACGTAACTTGTGTTAAATTGATGCGCTTCTTTATCGTGGTATTATCGGAACAAGTTTTAGTTGAATTTCATAAAATTATTCAGATTGCTTATCTAGTCATCTTCTAATGATGTTACTCCATCTAGTGTCAAGAGAATATGACAAGAAAAATCATAATCACATAATTTAATAGATAAGCTGATGATGCTTGTATTGGTAGTTGATTCCGTGGTTAATTGTCAGAATATAATGGAATAGTTTAGATTTCAACTTCGTTTTACTTTTTCTTTAAAGTCCATATACCGAATAAGATAAAGATATACTTTACGGCCTATTCTTTTATTGGGTAAGATGTTTTTCCAACGTTAGATAATCTGTTTATTGATTAATTATTTTTTTTTACGTAGCTGATGAAAGAAATGACGCATTTATTTGATGACAACATACTTCAACTGAACACATTACTTGTGTCATTGTAAATTAGAATGGAATCTTATGTTGATAAAACGAGAACCGGTGAAATTTGGTACTTACCTCAAAGGAAAGAATTTAGGATTTTACGCTAAAGACCCTATTGTTTATTGAAGTAATACACTTTTCAACGCTAATAATTATTTGAAGTTGCTTACTAATTAAGGATATTTCTTGTACATATAGATTCTTTGATGATATGTACTTTAGTCGAACTCAATCACACAAACCTACCTTTTTATTAGTGTCACTGCAAATTATGATGTTATGCTATCTTTGTATTCAATGAATCTTATGATTTGGATCGCATTTGGTAAGTTTTGCTTATACAAATATTTTTATAATGTTGCATTATAATATAATAATAACATAATTTTTAACAATCATCATATGAACTTGAGGTAACTGCATATATTTTAGATTAATGAAGGTTAAAAAGTGGCGAAGACTCGGCGGCCAATTTTAAAAAATTCTAATATTTTATTCAAGTCATTAATTAAAATTTAGAATATAATTAGAATTATCTTTTTTTGATGGATGATTGATTATAGAGATAATATGTAATTTATTAAATTGTAATTTTTTAAACGGCACACAATATACGTTCTTTACTTTGATGATGTGAGATTTCACGCAAGTCTACAAGCAATGTAGAATAATAATATTTGAATGTAGAGGATGAATATAACAAATTGGAAATTGTGGTTGTGCAATCAATAAAGCTTTAGTTATAACACAATATCATTACATTTGCGATTTAATCATACTTTGAAGACGATTTTCTCGTTGATAAGTATTGTAAGCAATTTTTCGTTTATTTTTTTTTTAAATTTCTTAAGTTGAACTAGGAGCTATAGATCATGTTGAATTACATTACCCTTGAATGTTTTTACTGTGTGATAACAAAGAGATGTTCCCAAGACGTGATTGAGAAATCACCGAGTAATTCTCTACTTTCTAATGTCGTTTCTTTATCATTTTTACCTCTTGTTATATTTCTACACATAAATGACTTTGGCCTAAAGCAAGATCAAGTTCGTTTTTTATTTACAGAAGAGTATTATTTGACATTATTAGAATCATAAATGCATGATTATATAATTTTCTAAATTTGCTAATGAACATTGGAAAAATGAAAGTCAAGCACAATAAAAACCGAAAAGAGATATTGTTTTGAATGGATTAAAATTGAAATTTCTATGATTAAAGAAATCAAATTCTAAAAATTTCGAATTACATTACAAGTTTACAGCCGAGATTTTTTTCCAAATTTTTCAGATATTGTAAAAGGCGTTATGCAATTTGTGATGATAGCATATGAATGAATGAAATGATTTTCAAATTAAAGATAATATTTATAGTGAATTTATATTACCCGTATTACGAATTTACGAATTTAATAGTAATATTAAAATTTTCGGTTTTCGATTAGGCCATTAAAATATTTTATAATCGTAGGTATGTATCAAAGTGAAAAAAAAAATTTAAAGTGAAAGCGTGTGACAAAATACCGTAAAATTGTAGGTACCGTACGTCACGCATACGCCATACCTCGCTGTAAGTATACTAAAATTATATCTCCAAAGATTCACATCGCATCTTGTTATTACGTAAAGGAATATTTATGTTGTACGTCAGATGACGATTTCGTCAGATGCAGTTGATGTAATCTCGAAATTTAAAATTTCAAAGAACAATTTTTTTCATGGTAATTGTTGGGTAGCACTATTTTGAAAAACGCAATAATAAAAAAATTTATTTTGAAAATTTAATGTTTAATTATAAGTTATAACATCATTATATCACAAGTGACGCGCGTTAGGTATCTGACGCACGTCAACGCATCTGACGCAAATCGTCTGACGCACAAATATATATCGCCGAAATCTACTCCACTTTGTAGAACCCGCATTACTGAAAACTAATTTTTTAACTAAATGTTATATAATATAAGTATTAGTTAATTACTAATATAGTAGTATATAAATGGGTTATCATCCGAAGGATGATGACCCATTTATATACTAAACTAGATCAGTAAATAACTTTTTTATCATCCTAGATATACTAATTGGTCCGCCAGTTTATAACTGACGGAAAAAATCCTAAATACCAATTAGTAGCCAGGTGATAATTACTATTATATTCGAATGACTTGGTTTATTTGTATTCCGAGTATTTACTGTAAATAAACAATTCCAAAACTTCGGAACATTGAATTGATACAAGTATTAAATCAAATGAATAAAAAAACATAAATTAAAATAAAACTAAAACTGTATCTATAAAAAAATAGATAAATAAATTACAGCAAGATGTCTTCTCGGCAAGGCGGTATTGGTAAAGTATTCCTTCGGTAAAATAAATTTTGGTAAATGGTATTTCGATAAGGATGGTCATCGGTCCTACCGGTCCTACTCGGTCCTGGACTGGTCGGTCCCGGGACTTGTAGGACCGGACCGCGGTCTTGCATTTTTTTGTGGCGCAGTAAGACCGGTCCCGGACTCATACAGCGACCCCTCCAAATTTCTCCGGGTTTATATAGATCACGTGACTTTCTCCGGTTGTGATGTTTAACTGTCACTTTCACGTGATTGCGGAAAACGCGCTGACTATATTTATCTCAGTGACTTAGTTTTTTTCGAGTGGCCCAAAACTTATACGTCATGTAGTCTATTTGTCACAACCCAGAGAAATTTGGAGGGGTTTTCGTATGAGTTACCGGTCCCGAGGACCGACTAGTCCTCATACCGGTCTTCATATAATAAATGATTTTTATATTAAATAAATCTATTAATCTGGTTAAGGTCTTTATAAAATAATATAAAGACCGACCAATTCCAAACCAGTTATTAATGTTAATCACTT
>QZLH01000352.1:81414-99634 GCA_003833135.1 Oehlia diaphana | reverse complement strand
ACAATGGCCAATCATATAATATTGATGGTCAAAATCGTAATATTGAATACTTCTTACCTAATAATGATTTTATTGTGGTAGACCACCAAGATCATGTTTTAAAAGTTTATTTAAACTTTCTTTTAACTCATTTTACGCATTTTTTTCTTTACGCGTTTAAAAGTTTATTTAAGCTTTCTTTTAAATCCACTCATTTGTACGTGTTTTTTTCTTTACGCGTTTTTTTCTTTTACACATTCTTTTTATATACACTTTTTATATACCCTACTTTTTCTTTACACATTTTTCTTCTTTCAACTATTCTATTATTTATTTTAACAATTTCCATTTTCTAACAAATCCAACAAATTGACAATAAATGAAACCCAGGATATTTTTAAAGGAAACGGATCAATTTTTAATAATTGCACATTTATATTCAATAGATAATACTAATATAGTTTAAGTATCAGCATTTCAAATTGTTGTACAGTATTAAGCTAAACCAATGTAAATGATATTTGGTAAATGACGTAATGCGTTAGCAATATTGAGCGGAAATTAAATAACATGATCCTATAGGGATGCCCAATAAAAAGAATCACGAGATGAGATAATTTTGGTATATTAACCAATTACTGATGCATATCAACTGATAAATGATAAAAACACCAAAAAAAAAATTTATTTGTGTTACACTATACACTGTATATCTAAAATGACTAAAATTAGATAATCTTATTTTCATGTTTAATTTTTCTTGTCAATAATGAGTCAGACTGATAATTTTTTTTATCTTAAGATGTCAGTCCAAGTCATAATGCTAAATAACATTTTTATATAAAACCCTCATGTTCTTGTTAACAACAGTTTAACAAGGTTCACCATTAACTTCAACAATTTACCATCAACAAGAGCAAGGTTCACCATGAACACTTCTAGCACTTCCAAAAATCATCCTATCAATTCTGGTAGTAAATTCTGCAAATTCTGCATTTAACATGATACATAAATTTATTAATGATATAAAAATCTATCTAATCTTTTTTTTTTAGCTATTATTTTCTCTTATTTAGAGAGGTACTCAAAGCACTCATATCGAGGTTTTTTAAAGGTTTGTCATGACGAAGTTGTTGCCTCAACACCATTTTCGGATCATGACTGGCGAAATATTGATGATTTTTGGGCCAATCAATTCTTAGATGCAGCAAAGTTGCAATTAGATAATGAAGAAATTTTTATCTCTTTATTAGAAAAGGTGCGTATTATTTATTTTGCAAAATAGGGTAACCCCTGGTTGGGGATACTCCACTGTTGGGTACCTGCTAATCAGGGGAATTACTGGATTCTGATATTACTTCTTTGTTCAGGTGTCCTATTTTGTTGTTAATAAGGGTCTACTAATTCTGGAGGAGGAATTGGTTATGTACCTTCCCTTGTTACTAAATAAAGACGCACTATTAACATTTAATGTGTTGTTTCAGGTGAAATCAGAACGTAAAGGCAAGGGTTTGTATACATACTGGCAGAGAGTAATTGAGGAATTTGGAAGAGTGAGTAATAAAAATTATTAGAACCTCTTGGCATGTTTATATTTATTATATATAAATTCATTATATGTAAATATAGAAACGAAAACAAACTGTAATTGAAGCAAAGGAAAACAGTCAACCACAAACAAAAAAGAAGCCTTTTGAAGTAATTTCTTTGCCAACAGTTGTTAAAAATACTTTACCAAATCTGACTTATCTTAATTTGCGTAATAAGTCAAATTCATGCACTGAATCCACAGAACTACGGCTTCCCGATGAGATTGTAAATTGGGTAGAATTTGAACAAGAAGTGTTAGCATGGCAACTGGAGGTAGATAATAAAGAATACCAAAAGCCAACATTTAGCCAGCGTCGTACAGTCACATGTGAAAAAGATATATGTACAGCATCAGATATAAACATATATGAGACTTTAACTCCACTTGATCAATCAATCCTTTTCTTGGATGGTCGTGCTTTGGAAAGCATTGTCGGTCAACCAGATTTTATAATAGTTAACAGCAACATGGTACTACTCATGATTTGGGAATGCAAAACTAAGTGGGTTTTAAAAGTACTTCCCAATGAAGATATTATCACATTATATGTACAGGAAAAAGAGACTAAAGAAGGACCATATGTTCGTTCTAATAATGATTCTTCAATATTTGGTTCCATAAATCAAGTTTATGGCTATATGTGTGCTAATAGTTTAAAGTACGAAATACATTCCTTCTTTTGTTATGTCAGATTTTGATAGACTAATTGACTTTCTTCATACAAAAATAGGTATGGCGTTCTGTCAACATACGATCAAACTTGGTTTCTTAAAAGGGAAGCAGTGAAAGTAGAGGGGGAAGACCATGGGCGGTTATATGTATCAAACACTGTTACGAATACATCAACAAGTCCCACGTTGCTTAAATCTGTTGCATACATGATTGATCTCGCATCTAATGATCATTATGCACCTTTTCTTAAAAAACCTATGAAGACTGCTGACACCAATGAAGAAGATAAAGATGATGAATCTATTTCTGAAAAAAAAGATGACAGTGAATTTAAGTATAAGGGGTATTTGCTCCCGAAAGGTCCAAATGTTGTAACTCGAAGCCAAAGTCGCCAGGTGCTTGGATCTTTAGACACTAACGTGGACCTATGATATGTACATTTAATATTGGTTGATTAATCGACAATTACTGCAAAAACCTCAAATTTTATACTGCAGTTTCTATTGAAGATCAGATTGTTTATCCATTGTTTAAAACAAAATCTTAGTTATCTTTCAAATATGGTTGATTACGGAAGGTCAGATTGTTGTATTAAAAATATATATATAAGGTTTTAACATTATTTATGATTTACTGAAGAAAAGAACCTATTTATAGCTCCACGGCTTGCAAGAAGAGGGCCAATTTTTGAAATTTTGTTGTATGAGAGAGTAGCTACTATATCGGTCACAGAACCGAATGATTGGATGAAAATGGGCCATGTAGTGGCCATTTTCACCACCCAATAAATGTGTCTCGTTCTGACGTTTTTGATAATGTATTAATTAATAACATCATAAATAAACTTTCTATAAATAGTTCACTTTATAAGCTTTATTTAAACTTTTCCTACAAAATATTCATTTACACCATATCTTTTTTACTCCATTTGCGCTATTGCTATACCTAATAAAATATCGGTCTATAAAAATCTGCATGATCATATTGGGCTGAACGATAATATTTGAAAAAATTGAACTTTATTGTTAATACTTTCTAACTTATCAACGAAAAATAAATAGTCATTAATATTTGCTTTTCAGGGTAGAGTCTCTTTGATGTCAATGATGTCAATGAAAAATTCTGTAATACCTTTTTTAACTCTGTATCGGGGTATATTTGGAATCTATTATCCGGCGCCTTCTCTAATCTTTATATCTGATATATTGTTCAAATATATCAATTATGTAGTAAAATAATACATTATTTGAGATAAAAAATTTGCTAAGCAGATTTTCTTTTTTCCTAATAATCCTAATATTGAAAGAAAAAAACAAAATGATATCAAAGAAATGATTATATAATTCATCAAAGTTACATTCATATTTTTCTATTTTTAGCATAATATTAAATTAATAAGATTCGCTTGTTTTGTACTATTTTAATACGACAAAAACGATGATTTTCATCATGGATTTTTCCTTTTGTGTGACCAAAAAAGAAAATATTTCATACTCCAATTAGATTTTTATGGTTAACCATATTAATGATCTTTTCTAAAACAAAAATAGTGGTGTAAAACATAGTAAATAATGGAATAATTCCTCCGAATAATCCTGATTTATTTCTTTCTTCTATATCCGAAAATCATTATGACTTTGTTAGAATTCAACTTTATTAGATGATTTGGTGTTAATTATAACGATACTTTTTTAATCCGATTTTTTTTGTTCCATTCTCCGAAAATAATGAATTATTAAATTACATATATACGTAAAATTTTTCTCAATATGGTTCTTCACAATTTCAAGGTTTATAAATTTTTTTTTTTTTCCTAAAATATAAAGATTATTATTATTTTTTTTATTCTGAAAGTTATATATCAAATACGAAATCATGTCTAAGAATATTACTCTTTCCTGTCTTATTCAAGGGACAAGCCTTGATAAGTATTTCAAGATTACTATCGATAAGAATAGTGATATTTCTGACCTTAAGGAAACCATTTGGAATAAAAACAAGAACACCTTTTCCAGTATTGATGCTAACAGCCTAATTCTATGGAAAGTAAGAATTCCCATCAGCGACAAGGAGAAGTTCAAACAACTTAACTTCAACGAGTCAACTATCGAGGGTGATTTAAGTGGTACTAAGATAGATGATGCAACGGATGAAGTTAAAGATGTCTTTGGCAATTCTCCCATAGGAAAACATATTCATATTATCATTGGACAATCTACCACTGAAAACCCTACAATTACCACACACGCATTGAATCAAGAGACGCAAAGTTTAGCTCAACAGACGGGAGCAATGTATTCGAAAGGTATGTGAAGAGAAATTCCTGCTGTAATCACAAATTTACGATAGTGACAATTTTTTATCATCAATATAATGACTACCTATTATATTTTAAAGAAGAATCGAACGAACGTAACGGTAGAAGCTTATTTTCAGGTAATTATTTATCTTTAAAGATTACTATTTAATCAGATTAAAAGTTTAGTTAATAAGAAGCTTAGTTATGCCCCTACGACTTTACCAAGCTCACAAATATTTTCATTAAATGAAAAAAAGTGATATATATAGTGTTGCTGTATTATTCTGAGAAATTCCTAATAACCATCCTCCTTCTTATACCGAACAATACGATTTCAATTTGGCTTCTTTATTTCAACAAGTTTTTATTTTTCTTAAAATCGAAATATATTTATACTGATTTAAATATACCATCTCACTCATTTCTCAAAGATAATATTTTTTTTAACCGTGAAACTTCTGACATTTCCAAAAATGACCAACCCGATAAGAAAAATTCTTGTGAATATATTACTAATACGAGATCATCACATAACAACTCATCACCATCTGATTTTAGACTAGGTATTTTTCTGATGAAACTTTTTTTTTTTATATTAATAATTAAAAATTATTAACGCAAAGTCAATTTTCTAAAAAGATTTAAATTATGATGAAACCAATCCATTCGGATTTTCGTTATTTGATCAAAATAGGCAGAATAATGAAATTAATAATCGAGCTGGATTTAATCTATCCGGTCAATCGCCATGTGCTTGCAAAATTCTTTTACTGGGTGGAACTGGAACCGGAAAGTCAACGATCATTAATATGATGGCAAATTATTTTCTGGGTGGTACTTTAGAAAATCCGAAAGTTGTTATTCCAACTAAATACTTTAAAGTTACTGAAAATGGTACTATTTTAAAATCGTTATAAAATTATTTCAAAATTTAGTTTACTGAAGGTATTAATTTTCTTTATCATAATCTTATTTTAGCCTTTGGAAGAAATGATACTGAAGCGAAAGTTGGAGATGTAACCAGAAGCCAAACTACAAAATGTTGCAATTACGAATTTAAACACCCAGAAAATACATCTTGTAATTTTGTCTTCATCGATACTCCAGGAATGAGCGATACAAATGGTATAGAGCAAGATGATAAGAATATTCAAGAGATTATTAATACAGCAATTGATGCCGGATCATTAACTGCCATCATTATTATTGCTAGTGGTACCGAAGCTAGAGTAACTCCAACAATAAAAAATACTTTAACTCGCCTAGCGAACAACCTTCCTGATGAAATTATCTCAAATAATCTCTTACTTATTTTAACAAAGTGTACAAAATCTAGCGCTAGTTTCTCTGAGGATGCTTTTGCAAAAGAAATCGTAAAACCAAAGGTTAGTATATCATTTCTTTTCTTTAAAAAAATTATGTTACATTTAATCGAATCATATTCTCGATTTCTAGAAAATTTTTTATATGGACAACCAAATTTTCTGTGCCGATCCTCAAATTTGGCTAAATGATGATGATGAATATTCTACCGTTAAACACCAATGGGATAAATCTTTCAAAACATTCAGTAATCTCTTAAAAATAATCACAGAAATGAATGATACTTCAACTAAAGCCTTTACAAAAATGAAAGTGCTTCGTAATAAAATTAAATCGGAAATTGTTACAATTTCTCAAATCACCACAAATATTCAACAAGTACAAGACAAACTTGAAGCCGCCTATAAAGCTTTGCAGAAAACTGGCGATCAAAAAAATTCATTCGCTAACTATACAACAACTGAAGAAATAACAATTAAGAAATCAATTCAAAAAGATACTAAAGACACACTTTGTACCACTCATATGAGAGATGGAATAATTTGTCATGAAGATTGTCAACTTGAATTTAATTGTGAAGATGGATCAAATAATTTTATTGGTTGTTCTTGTATGGGACAAGATGGTAAATGTAGAGTATGTGGATGTGGACCTTCAAGGTACAATAATAATTTTAAATTTGTTTTCATATTTTATATATTTTATCAACATTGATATTAATACTAATTTCTTATTTGCTTATAAAGTCACTATCATGATAACACTGAAATGGTAACCGAAACTAAGACAATCGAAAAAGTTCTTGAAGATATAAAAGCGAAATATGACTTGGCCGATGAAAATCATAAAAGGATTAGTAATCATGCAACACGATTCCAAGAATCATTCGCTAATCTCCAAGATCAAGCAGATGCTAATTACGATAAAATTCTCCAACTTTGTACCGATCTTAGTAAGATTTGTTCTCGATTCAACTTTGTTGATGAACTTCATGCGAATATTGAGAATATGCGGATGGATGCAAGAAACATACAGAGTATTGATATACGAACGAAGGCTGAATCAGATATTAGGAATCTTGAAACTTTTATTAACGGTTTATCAAATAAAATAGTTTAGATTTATATGCGTTAGTTAAAACTTCGGCTAAATAGTTTAAAAGCTATTAAGCTATTTTTAATTATTAAATAAAATCTTTTAGAAAAATCAAATGCTTTATACAATGAAGATTGGTTAAATAAAGTTGCCCATTTATTTTTTTAACGTACTCAAAAAGTTTATATCCAATTTTAATTCGCTTCAACCCATGGTGAATCAGTGAATCAGTCAGTAAATCTCAAAATCATTATACAAATTGTAAAGCTAGATCACGGAACTTAATTAGAATGTAACGTGATGCAGCCACTAAAAATAAAGGTAATAATTTCCTATTATAAATCAAATGTCATCACATCAAGGGTTGGATCTGTTTGTTCGTAATGACAATTTTTTTTACTTTATTGACAACACTAAGGACAACAATTGATATATTATGCATCCTGTAATCATCAAAAAAAAAAAAAATTAGAAAATTCATATAAAGACAAATCTTTACTCGTGAATTTCATAAATGAACGGGATACAAGATTGTTTTTTGCCCACGAAATATTCTAAAAAAATTCCCAACAACGAGACTGTGACCCAAGGTCACGGTTGCCTTATAATTTCCGCAGCTATTAACAAAATAGGAAATATATATACCGTATTTTCACTTCGGCGATGTACTGACAGTCACTGTATGAAAGATAAAGAAGAATAAAAACGACATTTATAAGAAATTTCAACATCTGGAACAACCTGAGATGCTTTTAGACGATTTCCAATTAACTTAATCGAGCGGGCTCCATTCATAACTTCTTTGTTTAAGAGAGATTCATTCACGATTCTAGTTGTAAATGTTGTTGTAAGGTAAAAAATATTAACGTTATTAAGCAAGCAAACATCTTTTAGAAGATTTTCATATGGGAAAATTACCATTTTTTTATCGTCGTAAATTGAAGCAAGTCCTCGTAAGTCAAACTCCAATTACCCTGGTGGATGATTTAAAGGATTTTAATTGAACATAAGATGTATGAAATACTATAACTTTTTATCGGCCATATTTATACAATTATAGAAACCAAAACAAGTCCCTGAATGTCGTACATTTGTTCATAGTAATCTCCGCCGACGATTCCCTATATTCTTTTCCGCAGTCGATTCCACATCTCCAATTTTGTTATTAATTCTACTTATTTCGAAGAAGAATTTGCTTTGCAACCCAAGATGTTCTCTTCTTAATGTTCTGCTGCGTTAGCGCACATGTTGTATCACAACTAGCGTTATGTTAGGTTCCAGAAAAAAAAATTTATACGCATCAATAACAAGAATTCGAACAATGGAAGTAATAAAGGTATTCGGCAATCATCATAACTAGTAAATAACAATAACCAAGATAGTACTATTAATACTATTGCGACACTTACTACTGATTTCGATGACAGACATAAACAAATGTTATATACTAAAAAACACGTATCTATTCGTGAATACTGATTGCGGTCAAAAAATCGCAGAGCACTATGAAGCAGTAACTCTTTTTCTAAGTGTACGGCCACATGCGAAAAAAATAGAACGACCTCTTTCATGTATGACACAAAAACCCAATATTTTAATGATTAATTTCCTCCTAGTAATTAACTATCGTTGTATCTTACGTTGTAACTTGATCTTCGGTCTGTTGGACAAAAACAGAAAATGTAAAAATACACTCATTTTCGAACAAGACTAATCGTATAGCGGACGCCCTAGTATTTATATTACCATGAATGTTAGTCGTAATATTTGGAACATAAAATAATATCTCCATGTTATAATTGGATGACTGTACAGAATCGTGATAAGATATTCAACTAACGAGCATGCATATGGCATTTTTCAGGAGAGAGAACGTTTCGAATGTTTTATTTTTTGGCTTGTATATTACTAAATAATATCATCATTATTTATCATAAAAATAACCACATATTGGTATTTCATCCTGCACCGCACCGAGACTGAATGCTAATCGATTTGCGAAAAATATGAAGCAAATTTTAGAAACGTGCTTAAAGAAATCATGAATAAATAATCGATAGGTCAATAGAAAAAAATTGAAAATTTCGAAAAATAATTCATTTATAGTGTTAAAAAATTACAAATAGAAGTTTCTTTTAAAAAATTACAGGTATCACTGTAAAAGGAAATTGAACTTATCATAGTAATTTATCACAAATATTCAATATCGACTTTCTTTTGATTTCATTTATACACCGTGATTTATTTTCAAGTGCATAAACACATTAAGTTTGTTAATCCACGATGGGATGAGAAATTTTATTTGACGATGGTTTCGATGAGACATCCAAGTGACATATGATAATTATTCTACATATAATTGAATTTTCAGGACCAGGAAAAATAAATATTAATCGTGTTGTATGTATAGTATATGGCGAATGCAATTTATTATACACCTAATACAGTAATATAATGACATGTTTACAGTAATAGCTTATTCATCGAATGAATGTAATCAGATAGAAATATTTTTGAGAATTAACGTAAAAAACAAATTTTCGCTAACTCGAATCGTATTAATATATCACCTCTCCACAAAAGCAAAGTTTTTAATAAGTATATAATAATAATGTTCATAACCAATTTTGAAATCTACTGTCGATACTTCCAATTTTCAAACTTATCAATGGAAAATAAAGAATGGTTGTTTCTACCAATGATATCATTATTACTAAAATAAAACATTATTGATTATAACTTCATTATCGAAAAAAAATTTTTAACAATACTATGATACACAATCACATAAAAGAACGATTTTCTCATCAAGTTACATTCATATTTATCCTATTTTTGTATATTTAAGACCTCGCATCTAATACAAATAAAAACAAGTTGATCATCATCGAATTTTCTTTTCGTGTGAAAAAAAAATTTTCAAATTCCGATTAAAATTTTTATGGTTAACCCTTTAAACAAAAATAGTAAGTTGTAAAACATAATAAATAATGGAATAATTGTCCGAATAACCCTACTTTGCTCTTTCTTCTATATCCGAAAATCATTATGACTGTTCGAATTTAACTTTATTAGATGTTTAGGCGTTAATTATAATAAAATAAAATAATTTTCCTAATCCAACTTTTTTTGTTTTTCTGTAATTGATCAACAAAATCAATTCTCCGTAAAATCCGTAAAACGGAAATAATGAAATATTAATTATATAAATACTTTGAAAATTTTCTCAACATGCTTCCTCATAATTTCGAGGTTTATAAATTTTTTTTTTTTTTTCCTAGAATAATATAAAAATTATTATTATTATTTTCTTTTTTCTGAAAGTTAGATATCAAATACGAAATCATGTCTAATATTACCCTCTCTTGTCTTATTCAAGGAACAAGCCTTGATAAGTATTTTAAGATTACTATCGACAAGAACAATGACATTTCTGATCTTAAGGATATCGTTTGGAATAAAAACAAGAACACTTTTTCCAACATTGATGCTAGTAACCTAATTATATGGAAAGTAAAAATTCCCATCAGCGACAAGGCGAAGTTCAAACAACTTGATTTCACCGAGTCAACTATTGAGGGCGATTTGGGTGGTACTAAGATAGATGATGCAACTCATGAAATTAAAGATATCTTTGGTAATTCTCCCGTGAGAAAACATATTCATATTATCATTGGACAACCTACTATTGTACAACCCACAACTACCACACACGCGTTAAATCAAGAGACGCAAAGTTTAGCTAACGAATATAATGGTAGAAGCTTATTTTCAGGTAATTATTTATTTACTTTAAACAGATTTAAAAGTTTAGTTAATAAGAAGTTTAGTCATGCCTCTATGACTTTACCAAATTTATTTATTTCGACAAGTTTCTTTTTGTCTTATCAAAAGACGAAATATATTGATACTGATTTCAATATATTATCTTACTCATTTCTCAAAGATAATATTTTTTCTAATCGGGAAACATCTGACATTTCTAAAAATGACCAACCCGATAAGAAAAATTCTCGTGGATATATTACTAATATGAGATCCAGACAATCATCACATAATAACTCATTTCGATCTGAATTTAGACAAGGTATTTTTTTTTTCCGACGAAACTTTTTTTATATTAATAATAGAAAAATTATTAACGCAAAGTCAATTTTCTAAAAGGTTTAAATTATGATGAAACCAATCCATTCGAACTTTCGTTATTTGGTCAAAATAGACAGAATAGTGGAATCAATAATCGAACTGGATTTAACCTATCCGGTCAATCGCCATGTACTTGCAAAATTCTTTTATTGGGTGGAACTGGAACCGGAAAGTCAACGATCATTAATATGATGGCAAATTATTTTCTGGGTGGTACTTTAGAAAATCCAAAAGTTGTTATTCCAACTAAATACTTTAAAGTTACTGAAAATGGTACTGTTTTAAAGTCGTTATAAAATTATTTTAAAATTAAGTTTATTGAAGGTATTAATTTTTTTTATCATAATCTTATTTCAGCTTTTGGAAGAAATGATACTGAAGCGAAAGTTGGAGATGTAACTAGGAGTCAGACAACAAAATGTTGCAATTACGAATTTAAACATCCAGAAAATCCATCTTGTAATTTTGTCTTCATCGACACTCCAGGAATGAGTGATACGAATGGAATAGAGCAAGATGACAAGAATATTCAAGAGATTATTAATACAGCAATTGATGCCGGATCATTAACTGCCATCATTATTATTGCTAGTGGTACCGAAGCTAGAGTAACTCCAACAATAAAAAACACTTTAACTCGTCTAGCGAACAATCTTCCTGATGAAATTGTCTCAAATAATCTCTTACTTATTTTAACGAAGTGTACAAAATCTAGCGCCAGTTTCTCTGAGGATACTTTTGCAAAAGAAATCGCGAAGCCAAAGGTTAGTATATAATTTCTTTTCTAATAAGAAAAAAAAATTATATTACATTTAATTAAATAATATTCTCGATTTCTAGAAAATTTTTTATATGGACAATCAAATTTTCTGCGCTGATCCTCAAATTTGGCTAAATGATGAAGATGAATATTCTACCGTTAAACATCAATGGGATAAATCTTTCAAAACTTTCAGTAATCTCTTAAAAATAATCACAGAAATGAATGCTACCTCAACTGAAGCATTTACAACAATGAGAGAACTTCGTAATAAAATTAAATCGGAAATCGTTACAATTTCTCAAACCACCACAAATATTCAACATATACAAGACAAACTTGAAGCCGCCTATAAAGCTTTGCAGAAAACTGGCGATCAAAAAAATTCATTCGCTAACTATACAACAACTGAAGAAATAACAATTAAGAAATCAATTCAAAAAGATACTAAAGACACACTTTGTACCACTCATATGAGAGATGGAATAATTTGTCATGAAAATTGTCAACTTGAGTTTAATTGTGAAAGTGGATCAAATAATTTTATTAATTGTTCTTGTATGGGACAAGGTGGTAAATGTAAAGTATGTGGATGTGAACCTTCAAGGTACTAATAATATTTGAATTTTTCATATTTTATCAACATTGATATAAATACTAATTTCTTATTTGCTTATAAAAGTCACTATCATGATAACACTGAAATGGTAACCGAAACTAAGACAATTGAAAAAGTTCTTGATGATATAAAAGCGCAATATGACATGGCCGATAAAACTCATAAAAAGATTAGTAATTATGCACACAAATTTCAAGAAACATTCGCTAATCTCCAAGATCAAGCAAATGCTAATTACGATAGAATTTTTCAACTTTGCACCGACCTTAGTAAAATTTGTTCTCGATTCAACTTTGTTGATGAACTTCAAGCGAATATTGCGAATATGCGGATGGATGCAAGAAACATACAGAGCATCGATTTACGAAATAATGCCGAATCAGATATTAGGAAACTTGAAACTTTTATTAGCGGTTTATCAAATAGAATAAATAGAAAAGTTTAGCTTTATAAGCGTTAGTTAGAACTTCAGTAAAATATTTTAATTTAATTTAAAAACTTTTTAAATCCTTTAGAAAAATCTAATGCACTATATAATAAAGATTAAACAAAGCTGTAACGTGCTTTCAAAAAATTAAACCAAATTTTAATTCGTGGGGATATGTTTTTTAATCAATAAATCTCAAAAGCGAGATTACAGAACTTAATAGATGCAGCCACAAATAATATATAATGATTTTAAAGGTATTCCTATTACAAATCAAATGTTATCACATCAAGGGTTGATATATTGGAGTTTGTTCTTGATGACACTTCTTTTTTTTTTCTCCGTTGACCATTGACAACACTAAGGACACCAATATATCTATCCTGCAAATCTGCAATAATCAGAAAAAAACAATTAGAAAATTCAATCAGAAAACTAACAATACATAAAACCAAACCTTTAGTCGTGAATTTCATGATAATAATTGCCAAGATTATAATTCGGAATATGATCATGTATATGACACTTTTCGGGTTAGAGAACGTTTCGTGTTTAACTTTCGGCTCGTGTATTACAGTATTACCATTAATTATCATAAAATATCCACAAATTGATATTCATCCTGCACAGCACCGAGAAAATCTGTGCGAGCAAGACTGAAATCGGATCTCGCTAACCAAAGATGTTATCAAAGATCAAATTTTAAAAAAATGTGAAGTGAGTTTTAGAAACGCGCTTAAAAAAAAAATTAAGAATAAATAATCGATAGGTTTTGGACATCTAAGATAGGGATGGCAACGGTTATGAACATAACCGTTTAACCGACCGTTTAACCAATTTTTAACCGACCATAACTGACCGTTTAAATTGCTATAACCAATTATAATCGACCATAATCGACCATAACCGACCGTTGCCATCCCTAATCTAAGATTGTGAAAATCAAAAAAAAGATGAAAAATTATAACAAAAAATCAAAATTATTTATTCATAATAATTATGTTAACCATTACAAATAAAAGTTTTCTTTTGGGGACTTAACAGTTATCGTTATTACCATAAAAAAGTAATCGAAATTAGAATAATTTGAATCAACGTTACGAAAAGAAAAGATGAGTAGAAGAGTTATTACCGAATGAGGATTTGGTGAATAAATCATAGGTCAGATCTCCTAGACGAACAAATATCAAAGCGTTCCCAGAAAAAAACGGATAAGAATACAGATCCTGAGGAAGTAAGTGGAGATGATAGTAGATTTTCGGAAAAAAGAATCGGAATAAATTATACCGAAGTGACCGAGAAAATAAAAGGTGTAGGCAGAAGACATTAGAGGAATTCTACAGATAACTGCACCAAGCGGATCGGGAAACAAAAAGTCTACAGTGGAAGAATTAAAAGTCTTTTCAGAAGTTGACGATAAGATTAATTAATGAATTGTTTGCGCCAAAAGGTAGTCGAGGATGTCTATAATGGATTTTGGTATAGTTAAAACCATTTTTATTTTTTTTTATTTTTATTTATCAGTAATAGTTAGTATACATAAAATTTTATAAACAAAACAAAATTGAAAAAGTAAATAAAAATTAAATTAAACTAAAAGAAGAGACAATAAATCTACTTCGATGGTGAGGTAATTAATAACTAGGAAACGGGAACCGTTGTAAGTCCGGAGCGAGGTATAATAAATAAAGATGTAGCGATATTCTACTAAATAGCAGCATAACGCCTTGGAATTCCTGTAATTTTCTGCTGATTAGCAGCATAACGCCTTGGAATTCCTGGACAGAGAAACTCACGTGATTGAAAATTTACACGTTATTTCCATAGATCATCATAGTGCGTAGTCCTTCGCTTCGCTCCGGACAATTATAAACGAAACTATTTAAAATCTAACCAATCATTAATTAACCCACTACCTCCCATACACTAGTAAAAACTTGGTAAGTTGAAGCCCTGCAGAATAAAGTATCTTAACCCTATAAAATTATATGACAAAGATTATTAATCTACGTTATTTTCTGGTTCTTTAAAATTATTAGGTTTAGGGCAATGGGATTAGGGTTAGTAATTTGTCAATTTGTCAATTTGTCACATAATGTCTGTGAACGATAAAAAAACAACAATTGTCGCCCATTAATTGTCACATCCATAATATTATATGTAACCCGGCAGTGGTATTTCACGTGGTCAGTATCGCCCAGTAAAAAAAGTTATACGTTTTTTTATATCCATCTGTTTTCCTAATTCCGGAATTAATAATCTTATATCACGGAATTTATCGAATTATTTACATTTTCCGTGAATGGAACCGTGAAAGACTCATTTTTACGGAATTTTTACAGAAATAACGGATAAAATTTTTTATAGGGTAGAGGCTCCTCCAATGGTCTCAATGGTCTGTATATCTACGACTTCCCATGAAATAATTATTACATATATGACAATTTTTCAGTTCTTATCTGGTGGAAATTTAAAATTATCATTTAAAAAACTTAACTAGAGATGAATAAAGTAATATTAACTCTTTTTTATTGAAATTTTACAAGTAAAAAAAAACATAAATTTAGGAAAAAAATATGAATTTGTTTCAACAAATAATTCTGATTATAATATTAAATGTCAAGTTTGTGTTAAAATAGATATTAAAGTAAATAATATTTGAAACCCATCTAAAATCCTCCAAAAAATTTCTTTATATAGTATATTATACTTTGCAGTAATTTTTTATGCAATTAAGAATGTCGTATGCTACTATATTATTAAATAAATTTAAATTTTTTATTATTCTTAATATTTATATTCAAATATATCTGTCAATTTTAGTAATGTCTGAAGCAGTGTTCGGAAATGACAAAGATCATTCAATCATTTAAATCATCCCTATAAAAAATTTTATCCGGTATTTTTGTAAAGACTCCGTAAAAATGAGATGGAATATAAAAAACGGATCGACTTTTTTTGCAGGACATATTAAACAATATTGTGTATTTCAAAATTTTATTAATTTATTCCATTTATTTCAAAACTAACTAAAACATAATCCATTATGTAAAAATGTGGCATATTTACAATTATACACGTGATCTCTTTTTTAAAAAAAGAAATCATCTATTTCCACATTAATTCAGAGTGGCACTGTTCGTTCCGATGGCCGCAATGGCGCAATGTAAAAAATCGTGGCAAAAATACTCTTGTACATACAAATATGAAAAATGCAATCATGATCTAATTTGAAATATTTGTTATTATAGAAAAATTCTCTTATATAAACACCTTGAGAAAATGAAAATTTCTTCAAACAAATTAAATAAACAACGAATTAAAGTTATACATATCACGAAAAAAAAATATATTATCTGAATCATGCAATTAAAACACTTACTATTGATTTTCGGCTTTACTATGGTTTTAGCGAGTAAATAAATTATTAAAAAATTTTTTTCTTTTTTTTTATCAAATTAATCAAACGAATTCTTTTTAATAATATTTTAATTCACCATTGACGCAGACGCAGAACCAGAAGCGTAGGGGAAATGGTAATAATTAATAAACGTGACGTAGAAATAAAAGCTTGACTTTAAAATTCAAAATTTATAACAGATTTTTATGTAAATTTATTTTTTTCGGTTACATTCAATTTTTTTTAATTCATAATAAGTATACTATTAGTTTATGATTTTTTTACTATAGATCTATCATACTACTTACTAATTGGTTTGACAGTGTTCTTCTCATGTGTCGACATAACTAACTTTTTTTTTTTTTTGTCAGTTTAAACAAATAAAACCAGTTTACTTTTGAATTTAAAATGACTAGCATACGCGTATTATTCGTATAATATTTTGGTTTTGGTAAGTTGTGTTGTAACTACAAGACAAAAATATAGATAGTTTTGTATAATATTATCTAGGACTATTTATTTTTATGTATTAGATAGAGCATTATAAAAAATACTGTACTACATTTGTAAGGTATAAATGTATAATTATCGAAATGTATTTCGACTAGTTTCAATAAATGGATAACGGGAAAAAAAACTAAAATTTTGTAAATTGATTGGTTCAAAATTTCGATTTCAATTTGATTTCGTTTTGCACTCCTAAAACATCGAAAGTAAGGATTTTCATGTTTGCAACCATTTCTTCGATCAACTTCATTTTTTGTAATGAGTTTTGCGACATTTTTTTTTTTTTTTTTTTATAAAAAATTCAACACATATTAAATAAATTATCAGACATTTGCCAAAACAAAATTTCGCCAATCTATGATATCATATGAGTAGAATTTTGACAAACCATTTAACAATCGTGTAGAATTAAAATTAGTTTCGATCTCGAAATTTTTATCGTTCGATTTTCCATGTTAATCGAACATCCAATTATCCCACATATAATTGAATTATAATTTTTCAGGAAAAAAGAATGCCAAAAAGAATTCCTGAATAACGTATATATTAGAGAATGCAATTTATTTTTCACCTAAAAAGTTAACAGTTTAATTTTAATATCCATCGCTCATTAAATAAATTAATGAATGTCGTCAGTTTTATTTAAGAGGAAGAAGAATGATCATAAAAATAAATATAATAATAAATAAAATACGTTGTTATTATGTACACGGAAGCGGAAAAAAACTTCGAGTATGTGAGGGAATTAAGGGGTTAATGTAAGAGCTTCTTTCTGAGTTATATACAGTAAAATTGACAAATCTAAATAAACGCTCAATTCATTCGTTAGGATGATGTTATGTTAGGCCTAATTACTGGGTTACAAGTAGAGGTCTGACAAACGGGACCCGGATCCGGGTTTGGGCTGTTGTAATGCCGTACGTAGTACACATAGTAAATTTATTAATTATGGGGCGCAGTATTATAGTTAAACTTAGTGTATAAATTTTAAATTTATTTTTAATAATTTTTATTTTTGATCATGTGACAAATTTAACGTCCGAAATGACGTTAAACTAATGGGTTTAAATAAGGTTAATGCAATTTACAGGATCTGAAACTGGAACTTTTTTGTTTAATTGTTAATTAAAAAACGATTGATCTGGACTAAGCCTCTTTTATTAAGCCGCAAACTAGTTTTGTTTGCGTTTATAAATTAAATTAATTATTACTATTTATTATTTAAGGGGAGATTTCTATATGAGGGATCGATGATATAGGATGTATGTATTGTTAAATAACCTGAATAATAATTAATAGGTAATGAATGAAAATAAATTTAGACATTATTATAAAATTATTATATAATGTAAAAAAATTATTGTCATCAAAATGTTTTGGAGTATAGGGAATCCAAAAGTAT
>QZLH01000352.1:49654-61261 GCA_003833135.1 Oehlia diaphana | reverse complement strand
TTGAGTAGGTAAATGTCTACAAGTTTAATGATTATTTTCAATAACTGAAGGATTACAAGGATCACGGTAAATTCCACATAATTGTACATGTTCCCGCCGCCAGTAAGTGTCTCTCAACATTCAGTTGCATGCCGAATAGCACTGCTTGGTTCAAAAATAGTGTCTTTAAAGAATACAAAGACTTGTCCATTATGAAATCCACCTGATATATCATTTGGAATGGAAACAAAAAAAATAACTGAAGGTGTAAGAGAAAGTTTGGTAAAGTCATGATCGGATGCATTCAATTCATCATTTTGAGTAGATAATGATCGACGGTTGCGCACTCCAGTAGAAACAGGTACACTCTTGCCAATAGGGACCTTGTGCTTATCATCAGCTGATATAAAACATGCCCATTGCCGATATTGAATCAAAAATTCACGTAAATAGCGAAAAAGTGCTGCACAGTAATGAGCATCCACACTTTTCTTACGAAGAAGTCTACCTTGCACTTTAAATTTAACTTGATATCTTCCTGTATACTGTATAGCCTTTGTTGTTGTAGAATTTGTTGGCCAAAACTGCAATCGGATCCATTCACATGATGGTATATAATTTCTGCTGGCAATGGTTCGCCATCCTTAATATGCAGTCTTGCCAAAATTATATCACGAAGATCACGTATAGAAATTGCTAAAGGCATATGCATGGTTGTATCATGGCGTCGGTCATCTACAGCTGGAGTTTCCTATATAAATAATTGAAGTTTATAATTTTACTTTTACAATATATTATTATCAATCCAAAATTATATACCTCATTAAAATACATATCTAATTTATTCCAAAATATATCAAACTTATTTCCCTTGAATCCATTATTTGTTCGCAAGTCAAATATTATCGATGGATCTTCAAGTGCTAACATTAAGCGTAACCTTTCTTCAATTTCACGGCTAATAGTATTTGATGTAACGGCTGCATTGCCAGTAAGATTAAAATATAGCATTCGCAACACAGCAGGAGTAACATTTTTTTATCAAAGAATACTATGGAAATAATATAAATAATTAAACATTTAAAATATTTTGAATATAAATGAATATTAGTATAACTTAACAATACCTTGCCAAGAACATTCTTTCTCATCTGCCGGGTGAAGTACTTAGGCAATCCTTCATGAATATTAGCCAACATACGAACTTTTTGCGTCTCATCTTGGAATTCATCAGTTATTTCAGATTCTGGTATTTTCCATATATAAGTTATTGCACCAAGGTAGTTTCCTTGTGCATATCTAAAGAAATACTTTTTCTCAGCATTAATTAATAAACAAGCATCCACTAATAATTAAAATTTACATTACCTATAAATTCCAATTGAACAAGTCAATTGAAGATTTTTAAGAAATCGATAACGTTTCATAATATCTATAGGAAGATAAGAATAAACATCTACATATTAATAGAAACCACGCTGTAAAATAGCATCATTTAACTCTTAATATTGATCATCAAGATCATCTTCTTTACAGCCAAGAACACGAAACATATGAGAATTATTTGCTGGATTGCGCGCTGAATCATCATTGTGATGAATTGCGACCATTAATGTATTACTTTTTACAAGGTGTTCACTATATTTTCGCATCATATCTATCAAAGCAATTATGTCAGGAATAATATTATCCCATTCACTGTCATTCACCCAATGTTGCCCTATAGAGAGTTCTAATGATTTGATTAAAAGGTCCAGCTTTTGATTTGAAATAGATTCTTTTTTGTGATGACTAGTGTGATATGAAATGTTGTATGTATTTCTATTTGTATTATTGCTTGCATATGTTGCCAATTCTTTAAAAAGTGCAGGCATGTGGCATGAACGAGATTGTAATAATTTTAAATGTGGATCAATATACCAGAGAGCATTTGCAACACGCTCTACAAATTCCTTCCTTAAAGTTTGATGAATACCTCCTTTCCAACCAGCTTTTTTATTCCGAAAAAGTTCAATGATTTCATTGTATAATAAATCACGTCAAGTATGTTCAGTACGATGTTGTAGAAGTTTTAATTGTCATGCATTTCTCATCATGATGTCAAAAGCATCAGGAAAATTAAGTGGTTCTATATTTCTTAGTGATTCTATAAGTGAAAATTTTACATGATTATATCCTAAAACTTCCATAATTTTAAGGTTACTATTTAAACCATCACTTACTTCTACCCATTTGTCAACTTTATTTGACGAACATAAACTTCAACGCTTTGATTATTAAATTGTCCACAAGTAAATATTTCATACAATTTTGAAAACTGGTTGTCTTCTGTGATTGTGATTATTCGCTCAGGTAACACACATTTAATACCTTCAGTAACTATTACTACAAGATATAACATGCTGTTTATTTGCTATAAAAGTTTCTAAATACAGCCATGAAATATTTTGCCATGTTTTTTCAAGATATAAGTTTAAAGGATAACGAGAAATAGTTCTATTATAACAAAACTTTACGTGAAAAAAAGCAGATATTTTTTTTTTTTACGTGCCAAATCAGGAATCATGTGACTATTAAATTTCGCAATATTATTGGACATATATATTGTGTAATATTTACGAAAAATGGGGGAGGGGGTTATGTAAAACGTAGAATCAGGCCTTACGCATGTGATGAATTTAGCGTCCGAGATGACGTTAAACTAAAGTATTACAGGAATTAAAGGATCGTCTGTATCAGGTGATATGATGTCAGGTTAATTTAGAGATCCAGGAGTTAATGGAAAGTGGCACAGTAAGAATATACTTATTCTGTAAAAGTATAAATAGCCGCCAAGTTTGACCTTTGAAAAAGGACCGTCTTTTGAAGAATTAAAAATTTGAATTATTTATTTTATTAACATATTTTATTAATATTATTAAACCAAGCATATAAATGTATAAATGTTTTATAACTAATAAAGTATTATTTTGCTAATATCTAAGGTGGCAACGTGATTTAGCACGGGCTAAGGTATTGCACTGTCAAACTTTCTTCAAAATTCACCCGGGCCGGCACATTATTTTTCGGTAAACCCGGATTTTCGTAATTCCGGCCAAAATCGTCTTAATTCCGGCCGAACTTAAACTGGCCAGAATTAAGTTGTCCGATTTTTTTTGTTTTTATAACAAAATGATATAATAATAGTCCGGGTCCGGGCTGTGTTGTAAAAATAGGGGTCAATGCAGACCTCCAGTTACAAGTAATTTTTTTTTTTAGAAGGTATCAATCACTAGGATGCTTTGTCAAATCTACTAGATAACCTCTCAATTCCCGCGAGGTCCAATATTCTCAGTTTCTCGCTACAATTCCATAAAAATCACATTTAAAAAATATTATAATTTCATATTTGATTTAATCGTAATACTCTGTATAGTAATAAATAATAATGAACGAGTATTCGACTATTCACATCATATATAAGGTCATGCAAACTTAATTTTTGCTTTTTCTAACATAAAAAATGACCTGATAACCCTGCTTTTAATTTTTTTTTTTTCAAAAATTCATATGCATGAAAATTTTTTTTAAAATAATAGATAAAAAATTTTTTAAGATTTAGCAAAAATTGACCCACCCGAGATATGATTATTACTTTGCTTCGCCTAATCTATTATTCCGATGCATATGTCATTCAGCTTTCGAAAACGGGAAGAACGTTCACGGCAGGCCGTTCAACGTAGGTAACCTTCGCAAGCTACTGTCACGAAGTGCTTTGATTGAAAGGAAAAAAAAAAAATTTAAATGTGAATATTTTTAAAAAAAGAAAAAAAATTATATTTTACACCTAGTGGCAGCATATCTTCGAATCAAAACAACTCTATAAATTATTGAAAACTCACCTTTTTCGATGTACTTCAATATTCACGACTTTAAATTTTTTTTGTTATTTTCTTGAATTCGTCACATTTTGATAGATCTGTAAAAATTTCAACGTAGAGGGGCATGCTGCATGCAGTGGCCAGTAGCACATAATCACTGGGGGTCCAGAAACCCAGTACGTATAAAGCGGGTTTCAAAACAAGTTTTCCTTTTCGCTGACATATAGTAATATGACACGTAACTGGCACCATCTCAAAAAAAATATTCATAGTACTGTCCTTTCAATATTTTATTTCAATAAATAAAAAATATTATTTTGTTGATTGTATGGCCATAATATCTGCTAAACAATAGCCGAAACAAAATTAGCCTTTAAGTTTAAGAGGTATTGCTAAAGAAAACTAAACTTCGTTATCACTTTCTAGTTTCCACAAATTTTTACTAAGTGTTTTATTAAAAAATTTCGGTTCGGTTCATACTACAGTACATTTAGATTGCTGTGACAATTTCAGTGTTATTCACGAACCAATTTTAGCGGTAAACGAATTTTTAATTGAATTGGCCTAGAAAAATAAATATGGAAAGTTGGCACCATTTAAACACCAATTCTATTTGTGAATCCAATTGAGTTTATATGTTATCACATTTATGGAAAGAATTAAAAAGGAGTAAATCCTCAAAATGATCGTCTACAAAGGTTTATTACAATGGCTTTTCCTTTTAAGATCATTGAATACAAAGACTTCGTTATTATTATGATTATAAATCATGTGAATAATAGGATTTAAATGAATCGACATATCAATGAACATTGCTATTTTCTTCAATAACTTACCATTTTTTTACTAGTGTGTTTCTCACGATAGGTATGACAATATTGTTGTCATTACGACGTTACGTATTACAGAAAAACAATTGTTACTCTATCATATGATCTTTTGTCATTTAACGTATTCGATTATCGTTATCTGTTATATTATATCAGGAAATCGGAGAAAGAACAATAATAATTTAATGAAATTTTTTTTTTCACTTTTTATTACTATAAAAATTGGCAATTTAGGTCTTTCATTTTTTCTTCAATTTTCCTTTCAATTATTATGAAAATAAAAATTTAAAAGATAACACGTTTTGGTTGTTTCCGAAATAACTTGAAAAAAAAATATTGATATAAATTTACCCCCTAATTTTAAGCGTAATATTTTTTTTTTTTTAAAAAAAAAAATATCCCTACCCTTTTTTTTCCGTTATCGTCAATTTTCGTTTTACAACAACATGGCATGTTTAAAAATATTTTCTGGCGTCTTTCCTGAAATTATGGAAGAAATAATACGATATCTTCGTAATGATTTTTCAACTTTACATTCATGTATATTAGTTAATAGACTCTGGTGTCGTATAACAATCCCATTTTTATGGGAGGACCCATTTTCAATTGCTACTAGAAATTATCATTTTATTGAAATTTATTTACATGATTTAAATAATGAAGATAAAACAAAATTAATAAATTATAGGATGAAAAATGATATAATTCCTTTAAATACATTATTTAATTATTCTAGTTTCATTAAAAAGTTAAATACAAAACATATTATTTATATCATAGAAATTTGGATTAAAGAAGCTAGAAGTTTAAAAAATAAAGATCGTGCAGGTTATAAATATAAGGAATTTACGAGATTAGTTTATGAATTCTTATTTAAAATATTTACAAATAATGCAAATTTAATTACTTTTGAAATAGTTTTAATGGGATATCGATGGGATTTATCATTTTTTTTTGAAGATATATTTAATATTTCATTAAGTAATCCAAATTTCATACGTAATATTAAAAATTTAACGCTCTATATATCATATAAAAATGCTGTTACAACAATAGAATATTTAAAAATTGAACAATTTTTATCATTAATTACTTCTAAATGTAATTTAATTACATCAATTGATCTTCGACTTGATTATAATAGAAATATTATTAATAATGATAATAATATATTTAAAAAATTTACATCTGATATAATTAAATCACAAAATTTTATTAAAAAAATATTATTTAATGGTGATTCAATTGATATTTTAGATAAATTATATTTATTAAAAAATTTAAATAAGCCTAATTCATTAAAAACAATTATATTTAATGAGATTAATTTTACAAATATTAATATTAATATAATTGAAATATTAGAAAAATTAAATGGTTTAGAATCTTTTCATATTCTTAATTGTAAATTAAATTTTGATAATATTCAACAATTAATTAATATTACTAAACCATTTAAATTAAGATCATTATTTATAAATATGATCGTGATTAACATTGAACAAATTCAATTATTATTAGAAGTATATGGTAAATATTTAGAAAATATTAAATTTGGAAAATTATCAAATAATGAATCAAAAGAAAAATTAATCAATTTAATGATAAAATATTGTCCAAAAATACGTTATTTTGAATTACATAAATCTGCTGATGATGAAAATATTCATTCAACATTTAATTTGATTAAAAATATTGGATATAATCTTAATTATCTTGATATTAATTTCTCTCAAAATTTTAATCTTTGTTCAATTATTTTACAAGAATTAGGTCAAATACTTCCTAAAAAATTAAAATATTTAAATTTAAATATTATAATTAGTAATCTTTATGATTTTAAAATATTTTTAAATAATTCTAAAAATACTTTTATAGAAAAATTATTAATTCATAATAATAATTTTTTTGATGAAAATGATGAAAAGATTTTAATTTATTTAAAAGAACATAATATGAAAATTAAGAGATTAAATTATTTAGCTTACGTTAAAGAAAATGGTGTAAATTTATCTTGTATGAAGAATGAAGCAAATGAATTTAGATTATATGGTATTCAAATCTTAAATTATAATGATTCATCTATACAATTTGTCGATTTTGTAAAAGAAATGTATTAGTTTTTTTTAATTAAGTTTTAATTGTTGTTATTATTTAATAAAATTATCTTTTTATCACGCGAGACGTACTTTCGTAAGTGAAAATGATCGACGTTATCTGACGTCATTCGATCAGTTGTTAAAGACTAACACTAACGCTGTGTTCTAACGAGTAACGATGCGCACCAAAACTTCGGTATTCGTTCCATTAATTTTCGTATACTGTATTTCTAACAAGATCAACAACTGCTAAATTCCACGCCTTTGATATTTAATCGTATCACCGAACCATCCTCGTATCTAACACGGTTTTTTACACATAATTTCTGATAAAATATTTCTATCATAATATGTTATTAAATTGCAAAGGTTATTTACTAATTACTATCGAAAAATATACAAAATATTATTTATTTTAAATATTGACTTTATTTATATGTAAATAAAAAATACAGTAAAATACAAAATAAACCCTAGATAAAAAGCTATAAAAACCCTTAGTTTACTAAAATATTAATCACTACTGGATCCTACTATTTCAACAACCTGATTCACTAAATTCTACTATTTCAACTCCTTTAGCTTTAATTCTATTCAATAATTTTAATTCCTCATCATTCAATTTTTTATTCAATTTCACCATACCAAGAACTTTTAAATTATTGTTACTTCTTTCAATATAATTTAAAACAATTTTAAGAAATTCTATTTCAATAATTTGATTTAAATGAAGTATTTCAAAATTATTATGACAATTTTCTAAAAATTCCTTAAATTTTAAAAAATTATTAAAATTATGAGAATAAACATAAATAGAAATTTCACTAATATTAATAGGTATATTATTTGCTAAATTTATAAAAAGTTTATCAATATTATAAAAAATACTAATACTTAACATTCTTGTTCTTAAATTTTTAAAAAGTTGTATCACTGATAATTCTATATTTAAAGAAATCGTTATTTTTAAAAAATTAAGATTTGGACAATAATTTGATATATTTTCAATAAGAGAATTTGTTGGGGTTTCAATTACTAATAATAATCTTTGTAATGATGCTCCTAAATATTTAATCATTAAAGTTATAACTTCAATATCCCATTTATTTTGTTTAAAAAGTAATTCCTTGAGATTAAATAAAGCTAAATCTAAACCCTCCAATTGATTTAATAATATACCTCTACATTGTTCAAATTTTAAATATTTTAAATTATATAAATTATTAAAACTTTTTAAATTAATATTACTAAAATCTGAGTCTATAAATTCAATATGAACTAAAGAATTCTTTTGAAATTCTAAAGATAAAAGAATATTATTTAATAAAAAATTACAATTCCATAACTCAAATATTTTAAGTTTGTTATGCATTTGAATAATTGTACAAAGCTTTTCTAAAGTATTAGTAGTAGTATTGATCAAATCATCGAAAGTATCATGTTGAAATAATGATCTATGAATTTTAGGTAATTTAATAGTTAATTTGCTAGAATTTAAATAATTATTTGATATATTCCTTAAAAATTCTTGTTCAATTTCTCCTTTTAAATGAAATTCTAATGATAATGAATTTAATCTTGTTAAATTTAAAGGGAAATTTTGAAAATTAAAATTTTTAAAATTTTCTTTATAAAATAAATTGAACGAAATATATAATTGTTTAATGTTTCTACTTTGTCTTAAAATTGATCGAAGAAATATTGGAATAATATCATCATAAATTTTTTGAAAATTTGTTAAATCTGAACAATATTTAACAAACCATCTATAAATAATAGAATTTATTATATTACTATTATAATTTTCTAAATATTTTGGATATTCGAATAATGGTTTGTATTCTTTATTAAAATTAATATTATTAATTTGTTTTAATCCTAATTGTTTCTTTAATTGTAAAATTTCTGCTTTATTAAAGCAAAGAATTAATGTTAAAGTGATCAGACAACTTTTTTCCGTTACTTTTATAAAAGGATTTGCGTAAAGCAATGGTATGGTCGATTTACACCAAAATCGATTGACTAATAAACATTTAAATAAAGTTGAACGATCATCTTGAAGGTATTGTAAAATGGAATAAATACTATCATCTGTTAAATAAATCATAATTTTTATCTTTAAAAAAAAAATTTAGGAAAGGGGAAAAAAAAAATGAAAGTTTTTATCGGAGTATTCGGAACAGATTAATTATTATATCCCAATTATAGAAGTCACATGGTTGTACATTATTTTGTAATACTGTAACATATATCTTAATAAGTAAGTTTATATATTATTTCCATGAAACTTAAATTTAGTAAATTATCTTTGTAATTTGTTCGATAATAATAATAAAATCATTTATAATTATTCCTGGTTAACTTGTTGGTTTCAGGAATAATTAGAAAACAATTTAGAGTTATCGAATAGAAGGTTGAAATAACATGAATAAAATCCTTCATTGGTTCAATTCCACGTGATGATCAACATTGATTTAGCCATTAAATTAGTCGATCATTCTATATAAGGATTGTAATTAATTGCCATAATTAGAATCAATTTTATTAACAGTTAATCGATTAATCGTTTCTTCTAAAATTAGATTTTCGAAGTGCATCATTGCAGAATTGCAGGAAAATTTTCAATGATCACAAATTTAACATATAAATCCGGCCAGGATCCAAGACTTTTGCGTAACACCATTCAAAATTTCGCATAACGCAAAGATCCGTAACAAAATTTCATGTGACAGTAACTTAGCGTGGATATCCGCGGATCGGATTCCGCGGATCATCCGTTGGATATCCGGATCAAACATAGTAGGGATCATCCGCGGATACTGATAGACGGATGGGAATTATCCGCGGATTGTAACACTAACTTTTATCCGGTGGCTAAACTGTTTATACGATATCATGTGATTTCTAATTTCGTAACTCGGGCCGGCACTATAGTTTAGATTTTTTATTCGATAATCGACTGAGTTTAATCGATTCTGATCGAACTTTTCGATTAATTCGATTTTAGAAGAATCGATCCCAATCTCTAATCCTGTATATACTGTATACTATTAAGATCTATTATATAAAATGCCAATGAACGATTAACATGCAATAAAACTACATTTTTCTGAATCTTTAGCTTCTTGTGCCTGTTACTATTTATTATTTACACTAAATTGTTACGTAATAATTTCTTTCATTAAAACTTATTTTTTTATTAAACCATATTTTTTATTTAAACATATAATTGTGATCCATCATTACATCCTAAGAAAAAAAAATAATAATTATTATTCTACAGAAATTCTTCTCTTGGATATTTTAGTAGAAATAATAAATCGAATGGTTTCTTATAATAATCTTTCATGTTTATTATTCGCCACGTTGTTTATTCAATTGAAAATAACTAAATTGACTTTTTTATCAATCATATATTCTTGTTTATATTGATTTTTTTAAATAAGATTTAAAAATAACTACAAATTAATATAATCTATTGAATAACAATCATTGATTTTGTTTATCAAATTAATCAATAATCAAGGATATTATCTATTCATTAATTATGACAATCAAATTTGTTAAACACAAATTGTCGGTATTCGCTGAAAAAAAAAAAAAAGTAAATTTTTAATTTTAAATTATCATACTTAGAAAGTATAATAATAAATGGTAGTAATATTTTTCTTTTTTTGGTTATGAGGCGTAAAATATTACGCCTCAAGGTCACAAAATTTATGTGGGACATGATGAAATTTTGATCAACAATTTGCATTTACTAATTTATCAAGTGAATGAAAAAATAATTCATTCATTCTCTCTTTCTTATTGATTACATTATGTCCACCCTTCGATATGAATTAATTGGTGCAACAATGAATAGAGCAGATACATTAACAGATACTAAGATTTACAAAAATATACACAAAGAATTTGAATTTAAAAAACAAACAGTCCTTGCTGATAAAATTCTTACAAATGATGAAAAAACTTATACAATAAGATGGTTAACTAAAAATTATGATCGAGATAAAGTTATGGATAATGATGGTACAAAAAGAATTTGTGAAAATTGTAAGCAAGAATGTTTAGCTACATTATATTGTGAATATTGTGTTCGAAATTATTTAAAAGATGATTTTTCAAATTGGACATCTGGAAATGATGATATTGATAATTTAATAAAGAAATGTCAAATGGAATCACTCATGCCGAATCAAATAGTTGAATGGATCCCATATAGTAATTTAAAAAATATTAAATATTTAACAAAAGGAGGATTTTCTGAAATTTACACAGCAGATTGGATTGACGGAGTGTATGAAGAATGGGATTCTGAAAAAAAACAATTAACGAGACATGGAAATCATGACATAGTGCTTAAAAAATTAGAAAATGTTGCAAGTGCAAATCAAAGTTGGTTTGAAGAGGTTTGTATTATTGTATTCTATATTTTAATAAATTGTTGTAATTTTTTGTATTAGCACTAGTATTCTTACAAATTATTGTCTTTTAGGCTAAATCGCATTTAACTATAAGTAATAAATGGGCAGATGTTGTTCGATGTTATGGTTTAACGCAAAATCCATCAAATGGAAATTATATGCTTGTAATGATGAAAAGGGATATGGATTTAAGAAAATATTTACAACAAAATCATAATCAACTTACATGGAAAGATAGAATGAAAATTATTAATGAAATAACTCGAGCACTTTATTATATTCATAAAGAGAAAGCAATTCATAGAGATTTGCATTCTGGAAATATATTATATTCTGTATTAAATAATACTTGGTGTGTTAGTGATCTTGGATTTTGTGGACCTGCTGATAAATCTTCAACAAGTATATATGG
>QZLH01000352.1:21395-40200 GCA_003833135.1 Oehlia diaphana | reverse complement strand
ATCGTAAAGCAAGATTGTGCATTGACCCTTCATCACCCTTCTCTGCCGCTTTCTGAAACCAGTGAAAGGCCATTCCCAAGTCCTTCACTGTCCCCTCACCATTGTAGTATCGTAAGGCAAGACTGTGCATTGACCCTTCATAGCCCTTCTCTGCCGCTTTCTGAAACCAGTGAAAGGCCATTCCCAAGTCCTTCACTGTCCCCTCACCATTGTAGTATTGTAAGGCAAGACTGTGCATTGACCATTCATAGCCCTTCTCTGCCGCTTTCTGAAACCAGTGAAAGGCCATTCCCAAGTCCTTTGCTGTCCCTTCACCATTGTAGTATTGTAAGGCAAGATCATGCATTGACCATTCATCACCTTTCTCTGCCGCTTTCTGAAACCAGTGAAAGGCCATTCCCAAGTCCTTTGCTGTCCCTTCACCATTGTAGTATTGTAAGGCAAGATCATGCATTGACCTTTCATAGCCCTTTTCTGCCGCTTTCTGAAACCAGTGAAAGGCCATTCCCAAGTCCTTTGCTGTCCCTTCACCATTGTAGTATCGTAAAGCAAGATTGTGCATTGACCCTTCATCACCCTTCTCTGCTGATTTTTCTAACCAATTAATGTTATCACTTGAATCTTTGATATTAGTGGAAGTTGACATTATTAAAAAATAGTTCTATTTGTCAACAATTTAAAAAATTTAAATTTCTAAATGGTGCATTCCAAAAAGGAAGGGTCCTTTTTTTAATACTATATGCTATGTTTCACTGTTGTACATTCACCGCATTTCACTGCATTGCAGTTCATTATAACAAAATCATGTCCATTGCAAATCAATTTTTCACGAATAATGGTTGTTTATATAAAGATTTGGAAAATTGGATGATGATTTACGCCGAATTGGCTGAAATTGCATAATAAAATTTTCTAACTATAAATATATTAGAATTTTTATGCATGCTCAAACAAAGTAAGATTTTAATAAATATAACTTGGTTTAGTAGGTAATAATTTATACATATGGAAATCATACAAATTTAAGTATTGATCAATGAATAAGCCGATTCCAGAACTGAAAAGAAATAAAAAATTTATTAATAACTTAATATTACTAATCCCCTGACGCTAAAGGAAACTGAAGCTATTTAACGAAATGCCGCAGCAATAATCGCAGGATTTTCCTAGCGTAACCTGAAAAAAAAGTCACAAAAAATCACGTGATTTAATTTGTCACAACCGTCACACCCACTGCATTTCCATTTTCTATAAGTATCTGAGGGACTTAGTTTTTTCGAGTAGGTAAAAACTTATTCGTCACTCATTATTCGTCACGTGTGTGCCACACTTAATTTCAGTCAAGTTGCGTAATGCCGCCCATTTCATGACATTTTTTTCAGGTTACGCTAGGGAAGTCTAATCGCAGAATCGAACCAATCCTAAAAAAGAAAAATCCTGGACTGACCGAACCTAAAAGAAATCAACCCGACGCCAATAAAAAATCATTACCACTTAGGCACTCACTGTTAGACCACAGCACCGCAGCAGAGTCCAACTGAAATCTAAAAAAAATAAAAAGAAAATAATAATTTAATATTATAATCGCCCGATGCTAAAAGAAACCAAAGCCACTTACCGTAATATCGCAGCAGCAATCAACCGATAAAGATTCTGAACCTAGAAGAAAAGTCAAAAAAGTCAAAAAGTAATAGTAATAGTTAATATTACGGCGTCAAAAAAAAAAATCAGCCAATTACCGTTGGACCGCAGCACCGCAGCAGAATATCAAAAAAAAAAAAATGAAAAGAAAATGACAATTAGTAATAATTTTAATATTACTAATTGCCTGACGCTAAAAGAAACCGAAGCTATTTAATGTAATACTGCAGCAGCTATCGCAGAACGAACCGATCCTAAAAAAATCCCGGAACTGACCAAACCTAAAAGAAAAAGAAAGAAAAAAGTATTAGTAATAGTTAATATTAATAATTAACCCTACGCCAATAAAAAATCATTAGTCACTTACCGTTAGACCGCAGCGCCGCAACAGAATCCGATCCTCAGCAAGCAGAGACAGAACTGAATCTGAAAGTAAAAATAGTAAACAGCAGTTGAGTGGTGTATGCTACTAAAATTGTATTGAGTATGGAGTAGGTAGGTAAGACGAAAACCAGTGGTGTAGGATCAACCACTTGTGTGGTGTATGACGAAAAAATGACCCATGTATAAAATACACCACAGCTTATCTTTGTTTATATATCAAGGACGAAATTTCATAATTGCACGACATAATATTATATATATATTTATTATATTTAATATAGTCAGACCTAGTGATGCCGACTAACTGAATCCAATGTTAAAATTGTTTTTACATTTATTTTTTTAGTTTTAACTAATTATTTTAATTATTAAAAGCTATAATTTATTTTAAAAATTATTTTTTAATTTATAATTATATTTAATAAAAGTGAACAAATCGATACTATTCGTTGCTGACTTAGTCAAGTCTTTTAAAAAACTTGTTGTCACCTGGCAACGTTGAAGTACATTGATTAGGAGGGGAAAGGGAAGGAAAAGTGAGAAAGGGGAAAGGGAAAGGGAAAAGAACAAAGGAATAAAGAAAAGGGAAAGGGAAGAAGGAAAGCGAATGAGAGAGGGAAGGGAAAGGAAGGTGAAAGAGAGAAAGGGGGAGGGCGAGAGAGGAAAAAGGGAAAAGAGCGAGAGAATAAGGGAAAGAGAAGGAAGAGAAAAGTGAGAGGAAAACGAAAAAAGAGCGAGGGAATACACAAACACACACACACCACCCACCCATACACAATCCACGCTCCTAACCTACATACCTAAAGAAGATGTAAGTAAAAGGAATGTACAGCATCAGATATAAGTATATATGAGACTTTAACTCCACTTGATCGATCAATCCTTTTCTTGGATGGTCGTGCTTTGAAAAGCATTGTCAGTCAACCAGATTTTATTATAGTTAACAGAAACATGGTACTACTCATGATTTGGGAATGCAAAACTAAGTGAGTTTTAAAAGTACTTCCCAATGAAGATATTATCGCATTATATGAACATACAGGAAAAAGAGACTAAAGAAGGCCCATCAATTTCAAGTGCCTCATCCAGTTGATTCAGTTAACTAAAAGAAGTCTTTTACTAGTAAAATAATAGACATATTGTTTATAGTAAGTTTACTGTCTTAAATTTAAAAAGTAAACACTAAAAGCATGAGTTTTCATTATTTAATTAAAAAACTGTTGATTATTAATTTTTATTTATTTTATTGAGTTGAACGGTATATTTTATATTATTTCTATAATAATAACTGATAAGGTCATGTATCTTTAAATAATTATGCACGTTAGATCATAATAATTTTATAGTTATTAGAAAGAGTCTCGTTTGCTATTTCAAAAAAATTCAAAATTTATATCAAATTGAATTACAGGAAACTTAGGTATTAAGTTTTGAATTGAGCAATTTATTAATTAGTAATTATAATATTTAAAATTTCTTATTATTTTATAATTTATTTTTATGTTGTAAGAATGGTTTACGTTTACAGATTTATTTTTGTGGTAATTAATTTATGAAAATTTTCTATCGTTGAAAGAGTTTTAAAATTTTTTTAAAAAAACAATTTTTTTTTCTTCGCTTCGCGAAGTCACGTGATTGGTATTTCGTAATTTATTGGCTGATCGTGAATATTCAAATAAAAAACTTTAACCGGTTAATATTAATAAATACTTAAAAAAAAACTTATTTTTTTACCGTAAATTATATTGGTCATTCTAGAGAAAAAATTTGGTATCAGAACTTCGATCTTAGGGCACGTGACTGCAGGTGCATATTTCTGGCCTGCATTATATAACTCTGACCAGAATTATGGTCCAATCGACCTTAAGTCGGTTAGTTGTCTTAACCGATTATCTAGTTAACATTAACTGGTTCCAACTATAACCTACTTGGCAATTCCAAAAATAGTACTGTATATTTGTCAATTGGCAATTGCTTTCTCTTTTTTAAATTAAAAACAATCCCCACATTCTCGATATTGTTACGATAAAAAGACAATGTGAAGAAGTCACGTGATATAACCGTTGATCAATGGGACGATTGATATTGTTGGATGTCAGTTCTTATACGCTTATAAAAATAAGCTGTACATTAAAAAATGTTTATTTTTAATAAAGCAGAAGGTTAATTTTAAAGATCAACGCATATGTTAAAATCAATCCAATCAGATGTGAATAGAGTATCGCTTCACACTGGCGCATACAATCAGACACAAATAGAGGAAAGCAGATTAACCATATAAAACTAAACTTAAAATTAAGGTGAGGGTATATTAAAGGATAAACATTTTATTAATTAAATTCTTCACACACACATACACACACACTTAATTACAGGTCTATATATACATAAAATTCCAAACTAAAAATGTTTAACATATGCTACATATGCTATATATCCTATATATGCTATATGTCCTATATATCCCATATATGCTACATGTTCCATATATTCTATATATTCTATATATCGGACATATGCAACATATCGAACATGTCGAACATATTCGACATTTGCTACATTGATCGGCATCACGGGTCCAGTTATATCACATGATCACTGCGCAACATTTTACTGCGTAACAATATTGTTTGTATGATCAACGTCATATAACGGGAAGATCAATGTTCGAAATGTTTAATATATCAAATATATTAAATATATTGCATATATTGCACATATGGTATATATGGCACATATTAAACATTTTAAACATTTTTAGTTTAGTGTTTTTACTTATGAATAGACGCGATATTTTTCGATGTAATTAGATAGATATCCAAGTCAATAAGATATTTACCGATATTAAATAAAAACACTTTTATTATTATTTTATATCTTTGGTTATCTCATTGTTATTTGTTGTCATATACACTTAACCCGTTGTTTTATTGTCATTTATTGTCATAATCCTTTATTTGTGTCTGATCGAATTTGCCATTGGGAGTGCAATACTTTATTCACATCTGATCGGATTTGAAGTAATTTTGGTCAATTGTAATTTATAGATATCATTGTGTTTATTAACTTTGCGTTACATATCGTTATATTACTTATACCTATATACCTTCTGCTTGCCCTAAATAATCTTTTGTTTATATTAATAAATGATAAAAGAACTGATATTAACAATATTACGTGTAAAAAAATATTTTCAGATTAATAATCGTGCTAAATGAATACAAACTAGTATGAGATTTATGTTAGTGAAATATTTTTGTAAGAATGTAAGAATCGGGATAGTGGCGCGTCGGTCATTGGTTTACCTGTTAATTTTGTAAATTTTATATCCCTGCATCTTAGAAATAAGTAAAGTTCTTCAACTGGTATGTAAAAACTTGATATTAAATTTTGTAATTTTAGCTGGAGGTGTAGATCTTATTTTACAAGAGTATAATTATATTATATAACGTAATTTTGATAGTAAGACATTTCTTGGGAGACAAATTGGAGTTATTCATCATGTCATAGAATTATTAAGATATCGATGTAACATGTATAACATGTATAAGTGATATGAGCATTATCAGTTTAAAGTACTAACTACGGTATTTTTGTGATGAAATTATATAATTTCAACACACCCTGTGACGAAACATGTGAGTTCGTCACACGTGGATTGATATCGGGTGATTTATAAAGATATTTTAATTGAATTATATTAATTTAATTATATTTATTTTACTCACCTTAGGCTTAGGAACTGAACAAAATACTACCTCGACTTATACTATTTAATTTTTTTTAATCATTACCTAGTAGTTTATATTTTATATTTATTCTTGAGCCGCAAAAAAATAAAAAATTATTATATAATAAAATATTCACTCTATATTCTTTCTATATTTAATTTATATCTGTATGTTTAACTAACACTGTTATACTGCACTATTAGCAATTTCTTGAACTCCGCAGTAGTATCTGCGGATGAATCCCACGTATTCTGCTAAAGAATTCTATGGATTTCCGATGAGATTTTATGATACACGAAAATCACATATTTCTACTACGAAATGTGTCCACACTCCACACAATTCGATGTGTAGAATTCCACGTGTTTCCGAACTAACCTACGTGATTTTTGGTGGATCGATCTGACTGAAAATTTCCTGATGTAAAATTACTTTTAAGAATATTCAGTATATGAAAAACATTATTTTAACATTTAAAAAAGGTAGACAATATATTAATTTAGAAATACTTTTTTTAAAAAAAAGAATCATAATGATCTAATTTTATCCTCTTAAAAAAAAAAATATTTAAGTTATTATTAACGTTTGTTTAAAATAAATGATATAAAATAAGACTTTATTTAATGAGTAAAATAATACAAAATAAAAATTGTAAATAAAATATACTATCTCAAGAGCCTTAAAATGCAAATTTACATAGATCGTAATAGATAGAATTATAATCAACTATTTCAACTCCTTTGGCTTTAATTAGATTCAATAATTTTAATTCCTCATCATTTAATTCTTTACCCAATTTCATCATACCAAGAACTTTTAAACTATTGTTACTTCTTTCAATATAATTTAAAACAATCTTAAGAAATTCTAATTCAATAATATAATTTAAACTAATCATTTCAAACCTATTATGACAATTTTCTAAAAATTCCTTAAATTTTAAAAATTTACTGGAATTACGAGAATAACTAAAAAAAAAAATCTTACTAATATTAAGTGATATATTATTTGCTAAATTTATAAAAAATTTATCAGTATCATAAAGAGTAGTAATACTTAATATACTCGTTCTTAAATTTTTAAAATATTGTAACACTGATAAATCAACACGTAAACAAATTCTTATTTTTAAAAAAATAAGATTTGGACAATACATTGATATATTTTCAATAAGAGATTTTGTTGGAGTTTCAACTAATAATCTTTGTAATGATGCACCTAGATATTTGATCATTAAAGAAGTTACATCAACATTCCAATAATTGCGTTTAAATGATAATTCCTTGAGCTTAAATGAAGAAAAATTCAAACTCTCACATTGATTCAATAATATACCTTTACAAAATTCAAATTTTAAATATTCTAAATTATATAAATAACTAAATCTTTTTAAACTAACATTACTAAAGTCACATGCTGTAAATTCAACATAAACTAAAGAATGCTTTTGAAATTCTAAAGAAAAAAGAATGTCATTTAATAAAGAATGACAATCCCATATCTTAAACATTTTAAGTTTCTTTTGCACTTGAATAATTGTACAAAGCTTTTCTAAAGTAGTGGTAGTAATGATCAAGTCATTAGAAGTGTCATGTTGATAAAGTGGTCTTCGAATTTGAGCGAGCTTAATTATTAATTTGCTAGTATTTGTACAGATATTTGTTATATTCCTTAAAAATTCTTGTTCAATTTCTTTATTAACAGTATGATCAGTACCACTTGAATGAAAATTTAATGATAATAAATTTAATTTTGTTAAATTTGAAGTGAAATTTTGAAAATTAAAATTTTTAAAACTTTCTTTATAAAATAAATTTAACGAAATATCTAATTGTTTAATGTTTCTACTTTGTCGTAAAATTGATTGAAGAAATATTGGAATAATATCATCATATAATTTTTTAAAAATTGATAAATCTGAAACATATTTAGCAAACCATTGATAAATAACAGAACTTATTATATTATTATTATAATTTTCTAAATATTTTGGATATTCAAATAATGGTTTGTGTTCTTTATCAAAATTAATATTATTAATTTGGTTTGATCCTAATTGATTCTTTAATTGTAAAATTTCTGCTTTATTAAAGCATAAAATTAAGGTCAAGGTTATTGAATAATTTTTTTCGGTTATATTTGCAAAAGGATTTGCATAAAGAAAAGGAATAGTTGATTTACACCAAAATCGATTAACTAATAAACATTTAAATAAAGTTAAACGATCATTTTGAAGGTGTTGTAAAATGTAATAAATACAATCATCTGTTAAATAAGGCAAAGTCATCTTAGGAATTTAGACGGGAAAAAATATTTTCACGGAGTATCGGAGTAAGCTTATAAGCCCAATTTTAGGTCATATGGCTGTTTGTAATACCGTAGCACATGTTTATAACCAGGGTCCAGATGATTGGCATTCCAGGGAACTACTGTACAAGGTGTCACTACCGTAGGCTTTTTATTATTAAGTGGTAAAAAATCATATATGGCTATTACTGGAAACCGGTCAAAAAAAAAAAACCTTAACCGATTAATACGAAAATAATTTTTTTTTTTTTTTTTTTTTTTTTTTTTTTTTTTTTTTTTTTTTTTTTTTTTTTTTTTTTTTTTTTTTTTGGCTGTAAATTGTATCCTTCTGATTCTACTCACTTATTTAGCTATAAGGAGACCTATTTCATTAATTCTTATTTTATTTATTATTTTATTTATTTTATTTAAAAGGAGTGGTAAATAAAGTCTATTACAATAAAAATATATTGTACCGAAGTACAACAGGGTTTATCTAATGTGTAGATCTTTAAATTCATCCCAGCCACACCCTTCGTTAGAAACTATTTGAAGAAGTAGGACTACGCTAATTAATCTAATGATCGAACATCAAGAGAAAACCAAGAGCACCGCGATATTCTAAAAATAAATAAGAAATAAACAAAGGGGTTATATATTGAAATAAAATGTATTAAGGGCATTATTAAAACAAGAGTGGTAGAAGAAAAATCTATTTTCGACGAGTTTATCCAAGGAGGAAATTTGTACTTGTAAGATATAATGGAATTATCAAGATGGCGACGTGTATAATTAAACGGATTGGAGTAACCATATATGTTGGTCCTGTAGTAATTGTGTTATCGTTCGTCTCTTTCGCTTTCGTCGCTTGGAAAAAGACTTTTTTGTGATTTGATGTTCTTTTTTCCAGGCTTTCCATTTAATTGATCGTGTTTTCCAAAGCGTTTCGTATATGTCATGGTGTAAATCAAAAAGGAATTTGAGCAATAATGTTTTTATTAATTTTTTGTTAATTTTAGCGATTTTGAAGGATTCTATGATAGCAGAACCAGGTTAATAAGAATACAGTGTAAACCAGGAGCATCTATTTATTTTGAACACGTGACCGCAGGTGCATACTTCTGGCCCGCATTATATAACTCTGACCAGGATTATAATTTAAATTATTTTAGCCAGTTAGCCGGTTAAAACTCCAGTTATGAAAAGAGAAAATTCATACATACGTTATACGTATGTAATATACTTGCCAATTTCCAATAAAAATAATAATGTGTATCAATTACTTTCAATTAAGAATCACCTCACATCCCAGAAAATGATCACGTGTCTGAGTTTCTTCAAAATAAAATGACATTTATCGGAGTTTTTTTTCCAGAATTGTTTTTATAGAGTATGATTTAATTATATTTTATTCGCTTAAAAAAAAAAAAAAAAAAAAATATTAATCAATTAATTATTGTTAGTAGCCTACTTTATATATATAGTGAGTAAAATAATATAAAATAAAAATTGTAAATAAAAATTAAAACACATCTCAAGAACTTATTATAAAATCTAGGATACTAATTAATTTGATCTAATAATTATTAATTTCTCATCATTCAATCTCATAATAGTACCAATAATCTTCAAATTATTTGCTTCTTTGAATACTCCAAAATTCAGGGTCATTAGGGTCATTTATTTTCTCTGAATATTCACTTATTAATTGGTCAAAAGCTCAAGATATATATTTCATCAAACAATGTTTGTTTTAATTTAATTATATTGCCTTTTACTCTTATTTTTTTTTATTTTTTATTTTTATTTCTAAAAAGCAATCTATATTGTATATTAGATTGAAGGCAATATTCAATCAAAATCAATGGATAAAGAGACTACAATAAATCTAGTTATGGAACAATGCAAAGTTTGCAAACTCCTATTTTTACGCACACGAAATCCATCTAAAGAGATGCATAAAATTTTATTATGAAATTATTCCAACAATGGATCCAATGTCAAAAGAATTTAAAGCATTATATACAAAAACGCGTGAATACTTTGATAATTTTCGCTATACTTTTAATAATTACATGGCTTCTCTTGCTAAAGATTTACTTGTAAAAACTTCGTAAGTATATAATTCATTTAAAAAAATTTATAAATTATTAAAACTGCTAATAAAATTTTTTTTCTTACAGTAATAATAATCCAACTAACGAAAATATCAAGCAGTTATTGCTGGTAAAGTCTGGAGGAAATAGCTTAGCAAATCTTGATGCTAGCAATTATACAGCAGAATTTAAGATCTCTATCTTCGCTCAAATTTCTTGAAACCTTTGTTGCTGAAAATCTCAGGATCCATGTTGAATTTTTAATTGCAGTTCAAAATAAAAGAAACCATCATAAAGTGAAGATGTTTTATTAAAAATAAAAAAGCTTGATCAGCTTACCTTTCAATTATTCATTCCATCAGATTATATGAATGAACTAATTATTAATCAATTAGATATAGATGTATTATCAGATGATGAATAATTAAAATGTCATTCATTCATCATGCCGGATTTTTATGAAATACCCCAAAATTTGTCCGTCATTTCAATTGATTTGAGTATATATAAAAAAGCTTAGTCAATTCAATTGATCAGCACGTGATACTAATTAAACATTACAGTATACTTTTATTAAACTCATAGATAAAAATATTTTTTACCTCTTATAAAAATAAAATAGATAAATAAAATACTTCTTTTCCATTTATTGAATTATTAATTTACATTAGTAAAATGAAAGAAATAGGCATTATATGGAAATCACGAACAAGAAGTTTTCGATATTATATTATAGAAGAACGCCTAAACCTTATCTTGCCTACACTAGAATGCCGAATCATTATCAGCAATGAAGAAAAAAATAGATTGTTTAGTAATTTATGAAATGAAAAAAAAAATTCCATTCTGATTTAAAATAGATAAGTGGGTTGGGTTAGTAATTCAAATAAGAAAATGTAATGTGTGATTTGTCAGCTGCATTACATATAATAATAATAAAGGAACGTAATTATTTTTAATTAATAATAAATAATAATAATAATAAAAATACGTAAAAAAGATGTAATATTTTTTATTATATATTTATTTAATAAGAAAATATGATACGTAAAAACTTGCAGTCCTCCTCTGATACAAAAACAGTATCTAATCTGAATCTGATATGGAAAACAGATACTGTATAAAAATGAACGGTGGTACGCTATAGAATAAGAAATGTGGGAACATATATGGATGATGTGTAGTAAAAATGATGCTGATGATACAGAATATGCGATATTTAAGAATAGCGTTGAAGAAATTTTAAATGGTCAAATAGAAGGTGTCGATAGCGAAGCAATGGTACATTTCAGAGAGAGGCTGATTGATATGGCAGCGTTTATTTCTTTGTAATACAAGATGATATTTGTTAAGAGAAGTAACGAGAGGTATAGTTAATGAAAAATGGGGGTGAGAGTGCAAGTTGAAAGGGGGAAAGGTGCGCTATGTGAAATATTTGACGTTTATATGAGGAAGTTTCAGAAGCAAATTTGGAACAAAAGATGTGAAGAGACAATAGAATTGGAGAAACAGTTAGGGTTTCAAAAGGAAAAAGAAAAGAGTAGATGATAGTAATGAAGAAAGAAATATAGTTTTAGAAAGTGAAAAATTAGAAAATAAAAAACAATAAAAACGCTATAAAAAATAATATGTAATATGTTCTTTCACGTAATCACGTTTACTAATAAAGAAATACATTTATCAATTAAAAAAAAAAAAAATAAAAAATAAAAAAAAAATGAACGGTCATTTAGGTCGCACAAATACCAAAAAAGGATTTTTTTTGGAAAAAGGAAATTGTTTATTACACACAAGGACCCTACAATTTGGTAAACATATAATAATACACTAAAAATCCATTTCAAGGTAATGCAGATCTCTTGGTAAACTTTCCTTTATAATACAATTAAAGATTATAACTTACATGATAAAGAACGGTTTAAAACATTTCTTTTACCTTGACTTATTATGTGATTAGCATATAATTTATCTTTTACAATATCAAAATAAAATGTCGATAACAATACATTTGAGAGATTACTTAAAAAAAAAAAAGAAAAAAAAATCGTAAGATTAACTTTTATTTATTTATACAATATATATTTTATAAAACTTTTATTCAATAATAACTTCAATAAATAATTTCAGAATATTGTAGTTTATTATGTTATATATTGTATGTAGGTTTGACAAAAAAAAAAATAAAAAGCGTTTCTAATTCTTTTATTTTAAAATACGTTTCACAGTTAAGTAAAATTTTACATTAATTTCTCAAATAATTAAATCCTCAAATTTTAATTCCATATATAAGCCCATAACATCTATTAATCGGATGATGATCTCAGTTCCAAAACAAAAATTTCAAAAATTTATAAATTTTATTTTGTATGAGGTTTATATTGTACAACTACTAAATCAATAAGCGTTTACCTTTTACCTAAAAAGATTATTTTTTATTTGTAGCATTTCATTATTTGTGTAATAGTTAATGTGGTGTCACAACTGTCACATAAATCAGTGGTTTAACAGTTACACCAATTTTTTTCTCTTTCTAACGAATTATTAAACACATTATAATAATTATGTCTAATATTCGAATAGATTTAATTAAAGCAACAATTATGAGAGCATATACATCAATTGATTATAGTATTCATAATGACATCCACAAAGAACATGAATATATACAACAAACAATTCTTGCTGATAATTCACTTACAGAAGAAGAAAAAACTGAAGCAATAAGATTAAATAATAAAGCTTATAATCGAGATAAAATTTATTTAATTCAGGAACAAGAAGAATTTGTGAAAATTGTAATCAAAAATGTTTAGCTACATTATATTGTGAATATTGTGTTCAAAATTATTTAAAAGTTAATTTTTCAAATTGGACATCTGGTAATAATGATATTGATAATTTAATAAAAAATTGTCAAATGGAAACACTTATACCAAATATTATAATTGAATGGATCCCATATAATAATTTACAAGATGTTGAATATCTAACAAGAGGCGGTTTCTCTAAAATTTATATGGCAGATTGGATTGATGGAAGATATGATGAATGGGATTCTAATGAACGAAGATTAATAAGATTTGGAACTCTTGAAGTAATACTTAAACAATTAGAAAATGTTGAAAGTGCAAGTCAAAGTTGGTTTGAAGAGGTTTGTAATACAAAAAATTTAAGGAACTTAAACTCAAAATTCATTATTAATAATTAAAATTTTTTTTTTAGGCTAAATCACATTTAACAATAAGCAACAAACACTCATCAATTGTTCAATGTTTTGGTTTAACACAAGATCCATCAAATGGAAATTATATGCTTGTCATGAGGAAAAAGGATGCAAATTTAAGAGAATATTTACAACAAAATCATAATCAACTTACATGGAAAGAAAGAATTAAAATTACTTTTTTAATTATTGATGCACTTTATTGTATTCATAAAGAGAATTTAATTCATAGAGATTTGCATTCTGGGAATATATTATATTCACAGTTTAATAATACTTGGCATATTAGTGATCTTGGATTTTGTGGTCCTGCAAATAAATCAACAACGTGTATATATGGAAATCTCCCTTACATTGCCCCTGAAGTTATTAATGAAAAAGAATATACTTTTAAATCTGATATCTATAGTATTGCAATGCTTATGTGGGAAATTTCACACAGACAACCACCATTTATGAATTATGAACATGATTATAATCTTGCAATTAATATTATTAATGGTATGAGACCAAAAATTATATCAGAAATTCCTTCAGAATATAAAAGTTTAATGGAACAATGTTGGGGTGCTGATCCATTAAAAAGACCTGATATTGATACACTTAGAAATAGAATGAACGAAATTATAACATATTATCAAAATAAACCAAATGAATTACCTCAACTAAAAATAAAAACGGATAATGTAGCAAATAATAATATTAGTAGTAAACTACTTACAAGTAAAATTCATAAATTTGAAAATCTACCTGAACCAAAAAATGCAACAGAAGGTAAGGTAATTATTTTTATTAATTATTTGCCATTTAATATTTCCGTTTCTATTTTTAATAATATCATCCTTTCTAATTTGTGAAATAACAGAAGAACAAGAAGGTAATATAAAATTGATTTTTTTTTTGCTTTATTTATAAAATCTTTTAATAAAAAATCGTTTTTATTAATAGCGTATCATAGTAAACCATATGATTTTAGTATTCCTTATAATAGTAAGTAATTATTAAAGTTATATTAAATATTTTCATCGTTTACTAATAAATGTTTTTATTTTTAGTTGATGACTTTGACAAATCAAGTAATCGGAATACATCAAAAATAAGTAGTATTATCAAAGGTAATTTATTATTAATTTTAAAAAAGAATAAAATGAATATTATATAAAAAATTTACTAATTGATATTTTAAATTTTAGATTGTAGCATAAAATTATCCATAGTATTTAAAAAATTGCGGATAAGTTCAAAGAATGGCAAGTAAAAATTTAATAATAAAATAACATTTTTAATAAATTTAATTTGTTTTAATAATTTTAATAATCACAGATGACAAAAATGATTATAATAAAAAAACAGTGCTAACACAAAATGTCAATAATGAAGGCAAGCAAAACATTTATTGGGCTCCTTTTTTAGATAATAAATTAATAGATGAAGAAGAAGTATATAATAATACAACAAATCTTCATTCAGAGGAACAAGATGAATTTGAAATTCCTGATGGTTTGTCTATTCTTTAATATTATTAATAATATAATAGAATAATAAAATTTTTTTATTTATTAATTTATTTATTTTTTATTTAGACGGATTTTAAAAATTTTATTGATAGGAATAATATCGATCAATTATTATTTTATTTTGAATTATTTAAACACTAAGATTATTAGAGTATTGGGTAGTTTCTTAGTTTGTAATTGAAATAATTCTTTTTTTATATATATATATACAGTATGTTGTAGGTGGAAACGGAATCTATGTGGATTCCGAATCTACATACAGTATGTGGATACGGTCAGAATTAAAGCATAGTACCGGACTAGGATTTCGTAATGCTGACCAAGATCCGATTTCCAACCGGTATTCAGAAACCTATATACAACATATATAAAAGAACTTATTCATTTATTAAATAAAAATATTTAAAATTTATTATATATATTATATACTACAAAATATTATGTGAACGTCGTATGATTTGTAAAATATATTAATTTTAAGTATTAATATGTGGTAATAATGAAAAGATAACATCGCCACGATATCCTCCAAGGCGACAAGGTGATGTGGAAGGTGAGAGGGAAATTAAAGTGTTGGTGGTAGTGATAAATATTGATCCCAATATTAAGTACTAAGTACAGCGGTATTTCATAAAATTTCGGATAACATAAAAAACATAATGGGACTTCAACCGCAAAGCAACTTTTACGCAGCAGTTTTCTCTCAATGAAATTCAGGCTTTACCTTGAACTTTTGAACCTTTGATCATGGATTGAAAACGTTTGGAAGATTATTCTTTCGTACAGTCAGGTGATCGTTCAATTATACAGCCATAGCTTAATTTATTAAGTATTCGCTAGAAAAAAATTTTCCAAATACATGATTATTTTCCTACTAATCTAATAAAATATTTAATGATACTGACTCAAAGAAAATAACAATGAATATTATAAATATTTCAGGTTACGGTACATTTCGCCAAAATCGATTTCACCGAAACACATTTTGCCGAAGCCATTTCACTGAAGGGATGTTTCACAGAAGAGATATTTCGCCAAAAATGGTAGCGATTAACATTTTTAAAAAATATTCACCGCGCAATGAAAATTAGAGTTCTTTTTTTTACAGATATTATCACTTTGACATAGGGTTGGATCCGTAGAAAATATCTGTAAGTTCTAATTATATACAAAATACGAATACCATAAGTGAAAATAAATGATGTAATTAAATTCTAGGAATTATAATATACGTTGACATTTGCAGTTCGTGGTATAAAACCTTTTCAAGTTAGTATTACTGGTCACGAAGAAAAAGGATTGGTGGTACGCCTTAATTATTATTATTGTTTTTTTTTTGAATTTATTAAAAATTTAAAATTATTATCACTATTACTTATAGTGACAATTGAAATTATTTATTGATTAAGATACATTAATAATTATAATAATACTTCGAAAAATTCGAAAAATTCGAAAAATTCGAAATGACAATATTATAATACATAACTCAATATTAATTATATTTATTTAAAATAATTCATTAATTTTCCAATAAAATAGAATTTTTAATTAATAAATAAATAAAATAAAAAAAGCTTACTTAATTTTTCAAAGTCGACAGAGTCGACAAATGATGTTGCGTCAGTTATATTATTCATCGTAATATGAAGTGAGCCTCACAAATTATTTTTTTTGGTTAATTTCTTACTCAGAAGATACTTGCATTAAGAATAATATTTTTTTCGCGGTATTATTCACTGTATTATTCATTATATTATATTAGAAAATCATTATTTGATAAAAGAGTATATTCTTGCATGTTCTTACGTCCCCTGTAAAAAAAGTCGATCCGTTTTTTATATTCCATCTTTTTTCCGTAAAAGGCTCATATTTCCGGAATGAATAACCTTATATCGCGGAATTTATCGAATTATTTATTTATATTTTCCATGAATGTATTCGTGAAGTTATGGTATTTAAAAGTTTCGGGATATGTGGATAAGAGATTTTTTTAATGAGCCACGTGCATCACGTGAGACGTGTGGCATATTTAGCACGAAATGAATATTTTCAAAAATATAATATTTAAAGAAGACATGATTCAATACTGTAATGAAAAGAAAGTGAGTTAAGACATTAAAGTAGATTGCGTAAAAATCAATCGTATAGAATAAAATTGTGGATCATATTTATATTAAATCCGCCTTGCCTTCTTTATGATCACGTGATTTTATTAAGTATTTTGATCGGAATGTATTCGAAAATACTTATCGATCATGTAAATTTATGAAAGTTTTACTTATTAAAAATGTCGAAGCAAAAAAAAAAAAAATAAAAAAAATAATAAGAAAAAAATAAGAAAGGTGAAGATTTTATTTTACTTACCACAAGAATAAATCCAATATTAGAAGTTAAATACTTTTTTAAATACTTAATATACATAATATATAATACTAAATTATATCAAGGAATAAATATTATGAATAAATTAATGAATAAATTAAAAATTAATTATAATTTTATGATTCAATATAAAAATATTTGTTAACAATATCAGACTCTCTCGAATGAGAATATTTGAGATTTGAATCATTATCATTTTCGTTAATTGGTAACATATCAAGAACCACTTCTTTCGTTTCAGTAATTATTATCTTATTATTAAGATCAACCCCTTTGATCATCTCCAAATCACGCTCTTTGGTCGTCTCCAAATAACCTTCTTTAGTCATTTCCAAGTAACCTTCTTTTGTCATTTCTAATATAGGATTATCATAATTAATGGCAATAGTAGCATCGGAAAAGTCGGTAGCGTCGGAAGTAACAGTAGTAATAGTAGCATCGGAAAAATCAGAATATTGACGAATTAGATGACTTTCTGTAATTTGAGATCGTAAAATTTCCTTTGGTTGTATAAATTTATTTGATGGAAGAGAGAAAACAGGAGGAATAACACTTGTAGTGGTATTAGTCAAAATATCAGTTCTTTCATCGTCATAAATAGTATCGGAAGGGGAAGTTATTGATGATAATATATGATTAAAGTTAACATTAGATTTCTTTTTACTTCGTCTAATACTATTACTAAAATTATTTGATTTTTTATTACTTTTTTCAGATAGAATCATAGAATTAATATCGTTCTTAACTTTACCACTTTCAGCATATACAAAATAATTCCTATTACCCTTTAATATAGTTGAAACAGGAGATTCGGAAGATTTAAGTTCAGGATCATTTTCATTTTCATTTTCATGTACAGGATTAAGTTGAGAAATTACTATTTTATCCGAAGGATAAACGGAAGACTTATTATCATCATAACTACTAGCATCCGAAGGATAAATAGAGGACTTATTATCATTATAACTACTAGCATAATTATTTGAATAATAATCTAATGAATCATATATTCCTTCATCAGTATTTATTGGGGGAGTGATGTTTGTAGAGTGATTAAGAATTTTTGTAAGTGATTTTATTTTTTTTAATTTTCTACGATACATGTATAATATTACTCCTATTATTATTATAAATAAAAATACTGAAATAATTATTGTGATGTGTATTTTCATATATTCTGTATTTTCGGAGGGTAAATTAGACGTATTTTGTTGGTTGTCATTATTATAGTCTCTTCGTAATAAATCCATATTATTATTATTATTATTATTAGTAAATTCACCTCGTAATACTATTACTACTATTACTATTATCAATTACTTTTTCAAAGAGTAAATATCATCTTCACGAAAAAGAGGAGAAGAATAAAAGTTGTTTTTTAAGAATCAAAAATGATAATAAAGGACGTTAAAGAATGTAAAATAACGATTATAATTCATAACAAGCTTTTATTTTTTTTCATTAAAGGAAGAAAATTGGGAATCTATATATAAGTATGTGTGATTTTTTTTTTTTTTTTTTTTTTTTTTTTTTATTTTTTTT
>QZLH01000352.1:0-17500 GCA_003833135.1 Oehlia diaphana | reverse complement strand
TAAAAAATTTAAATACTTGTAAAATTGTTTATTCTATTGAAAAATGGATTCTAGCTTTTAAACGTAATCAAAATAAAAATTTATTACCTCCTATATTTACTACAACTTTATATTATAAACCTTTTCTTAATGATATAGATTATACTATACCTGATTTTGATGTTAATTTAAATTTTATTCGTAGATTTGATTTTAATTTACCTCCTATCACAAATTTAATAAATTCTACTGGATCAACTCAATCATTTCAATCTGATCAATCTGATCAATCTGATCAAGTGATTCAGAGATCATTACAATCATTTCATGAAGACGTTCAATCGTTGCAATCATTTAAGGACGACGTTCAATCAACTTCATCGTCGCGATCATTTAACGACGACGTTCAATCAACTTCATCGTTGCGATCATTTATGGATGGTGTTCAATCAACTTCATCGTTGCGATCATTTATGGATGGTGTTCAATCAACTTCATCGTTGCGATCATTTCAAGACGACGTTCAATCAACCCGATCGTTACAGTCATTTCAGGACATCAAATCAACTCGATCGTTGCAGGACCAATCGTTGCAGGACGTCCAATCGACTCAATCGTTAAGGTCCCAATCAGCCCAATCGTTAAGATCATTTCAGGACGTCCAAACAACTCAATCATTACGATCATTTCAGGACGTTCGATCGACTCAATCGTTGCGGTCATTTCAGAACGTCCAATCGACCCAACCATTGCGATCATTTCAGACCGCCCAATCAACTCAATCAACTCAATCTACTCAACCAACTCAATCAACTCAATCTACTCAACCAACTCAATCAACTCAATCTACTCAACCAACTCAACCAACTCAACCAACTCAATTTACTCAACAAACTCAATCAACTCAACCGACTCAATCAACTCATTCTACTCATCCAACTCAATCAACTCATTCACTTCAATCACTTCAATTATTTTCACCAACTCAACCATTGCCTCAAAATATTACTTCACTTTTTAAAAATGGGAAAAAAGGATTAATTTATAAATTATTACTTAAATTATTTATTAAACACGAAGCGAAATTACATACTTTTGAAGTATTCTTAATGAGAATTAAAGAATTTAAATATTTTAATAACATTTACGATTTAATATTAGAAAATCCAAAATTTATTCGTTCAATTAAAAATTTAAAACTTGCCTTTTATAATAAAGGTACATCAAATTTATCAAAAATTGATTCTTTTATAACATTTTTATCATCAAATTGTGATTCAATTTCATCACTTCACCTTCAATTTCAATTTCGTAATAATAATATTTTAATTGAAAAATTTTCTTCCCGTATAATTAATTCACAAAAAAATATTAAAAGAATATTTTTCGTTCATAATACTTTTTCTTTAAATACTTCTTTATTATCATTAAAAAATTTTTATTATTCAAATAATTTAAAAACTATAACATTTTTTAATGTTAATTTTAAAAATATTATAATTATAAAAGAAGTATTTGAACAATTAAAAGTTTTAGAATCAATTCATATACTTTATTGTCAATTTATAAATTCTTTTATTAAACAAATTATTAAAATGATTGGACCTTTTAAATTAAGATCATTATTTTTAGATAAAATTATTAAATTAAATTCTTTTAATTCTTTATTACAAAAATCTGGTAATTATTTAGAAAATTTTGGTCTTGGTACTATATCAAAAGATGAATCAAAAAAACATTTACTTGAATTAATTATAAAATATTGTAAAAATATTAAATTTTTTGATTTACCAGAATTTGATAATCAAGATAATATTTATTCCGCTTTAAATTTAATTAAAATTCTTGATCAAAATCTTAATTATCTTTTTATAGAATTTTTTGATTTAAATTTAAATTCAAATAAAATTAGTTCAATTTTATTAAAAGAATTAGGTCAATTATTACCTATTAAATTAGAATATTTAAAATTATCTTTAATTATTAATATAAATGATTTTAAAATTTTTTTATTAAATTCTCAAAATACTTTTATTAAAAAATTTCTTATTAGAAATAAAATTAAATTATTAGGAAATTTTGATGATTTTTTATCTTTAATAGATGATTATATTATTAAATTTAAAAAGGTTAAATATTTAGCTTTTAAAGAAGATTTTATTGAAGGGAGAGATTTATTTTTATTAAAAGATTATGTTAAAAAATTTGAATTATATAATATTAAAATTCAAAGTTATGATGATTTAGATACTTATAATAGTTATAAACATGTAAAAGAGACATATTAGTAGATTAGTAAAATGTTATGTAAACAAAAAAGAGATATATTAGTAGATTTTTTCATGTTTTTAGTAGTAAAATGTTATGTAGAAAAAGAGACATATATTAATAGATTTTCTTCATGTTATTAGTAGTATAATGTTATGTAGAAAAAGAGACATATTAGTAGATTTTTTCATGTTTCAGTAGTAAAATGTTATGTAGAAAAAGTCATGTTTTAATAATAAAAGATTTTAAAAAACTTTTATCGCTTTTCTTTTTTTTGTGCGACCTTGAATTAGATTCTATGCGTTAAGTATTTGGTTTATCTTAATTGAAAGAACACCATATTTATGTTGAAACTAGCACTTGGTGTATAATACATAATTACGTCCCTATTATACGATTTAAATATTTTCATAATAGCTAGATATTGTTCCACTAAAATATGACGCCAAATATGCACGTTCATTAAACGAGTCACATTCGTTTCACCAAAAATCATTTCACCGACAATCATATCACCGACTGACAGGGTCATTTCACAGACAAATGTTCGCCGACAATCATCTCATCGTAGAGGTAAGAAAATTAGGGTTAATTAGGGTTAGAATTAGGGTTAAAGTAAGGTTAGGATAAGTGGATTAGGAGTGACAGTCGATAAAATGAATCCTATCATTTAAATGAAATGATTGCCGGTGAAACGTCTGTCGGCGAGTGATAATTATCAGTGAAAATGATTGACGGTAAAATTATTGTCGATGAAACATGAACCAGAACCCATTCAATTCAGTATTTCTATACTGACGATCTTTCACTTTTTACGACATTGAATACTGTGGCGAAGAGGCCAATTAATTGTAAAATTAACAAAATTTAAAACTAATAAGTAGTAAATTAAAAATAATATGTAAATTATTAAATTATTAAAAATGTATAATTTTCCTGTAACTTAAATTTTTTTAATGGTAAATCTAACTCGACACATATATATATGCAAGAATTCTATTGAAGAAAGTTACGTACATTTCGCCGAAATCCATCTCACCGAAACTCATTTCTCCGATGTCATTTCACCGAAGAGATATTTCACCGAAGACGTTTGGCCGAAAGTACGTTTCGCCGAAAGTGCATTTTATCGAATCGTCCATTCCATTTCGCCGCGATTAACATTTTAATAAAAAATATCATCGCGCAATGAAAATAAAATTTAAATTATTTTTAGAGAATTTTTTTTTCCAGGATATTATCATTTTAACATTTAAGTAACTAGTAATATTAATTGTTAAGAAATAAATTATTATAAACAACGAGATAAATTTAATAAAAATCAGCTAATTCAAAAATTTTTTAAAGAAAACGTTTCTTTTATGTATTTAGTCTAAAAACATAACCAAATGGAAAAATAATTTTTCGACGAAATGTGCATTCGACGAAATGACCATTTGGCGATATGTTCATTCGATAAAATAGCTTCGTCACGGCAAAATGGGAGTTTCGGTGAAAAAGTGTTCGGAAATGATTCAAAGGATTTGCATAATCCTTTGTCATTATCATAAATCATTTGGCATTTGTCATTTGGGTCATTTGCGAAATGAAAAATGCCAAACGATTTATGATTATGATCAAATGACACCAATCATTTGTCATTTGATCATTTGTCATTATAATGCTGAAAAATTATTGGACAATTCCTAATTGCGGAATCACGTGATTTGTGATAATACTAAGCGAAAAATTAAGTTTTTTTTTTCATAAATCATTTTTGCATAACTATTATATATAATATCATTATGTTGACTTAAATTTGTTGTTACGGTATTATCCTTCAACACTCCATAAAAATTTAGAAACAAGCCAATAAAAAAATTACATTAAAATCTATTGTATGGCTTCAAATTTTAAAAAGCAATTTCAGCTAAATAATCCAAATTTTGACTTGTAATTTGCATTTTTTATATATAACATGATTTTTAATCTTAGTTTATAATTTATATACTTAGTAATCATTATATAAATGATTGCCTAATTCATTTACTTTAAAATTATAATGCTAAAATAAATCAAGTAATGTAAAAATTAATGGGATTTTAAAGTGTTAAATAAAATTTATATGGATAATTTTGATTCAAGACTGCTAATTTACAGGAATGTTAGAACTTACAGTATGACTTATTTAGCTAGTCGGTAAATTTGAGTTGATTGTTAAGGCAAGAAATTGCAAAATTAGTAAATTATTTGGAAAGCGAACGAAAAATGGTTAAATTATAAATTTTTCTTTCGTTAAATATAAATTATAAATCACGTGATAAAATCTTTGCCACTATGAAAAAATTTTTTTGTTACATAGATAAAACAAAATTTATTTTTTATATTTTGTTTCTTTACTTTATGTTTAAATAAAATTATCAATAAAAACTTTGACAAATAATGACAAATGACAAATGACTTATTCAAGTCATTTGCCGAACACTGCGGTGAAATGGTATTTCGGAGAGACGTCTTTTCGGCGAAATATCCCTTCGATGAAATATCCTTTCGGCGAAATGGGTTTCGGTAAAATGGATTTCGCCGAAAAACCCAGATACCATTGAAGAATGCAAGTACCCTGATGAGGCGATCTCAAATAATTTCATCCTTGAAAAAAAAGTTGGTATCGACTGTCGACATTTCGTACGACCCCTAGGTCACACAGGGCTAAGTTGAAGATATAATTAAATAAACCCGAGATTTCCAATTTGTTTGTTTATGTTTACAAACAGTTGAAAATCAAACGACGTAAAGGAAAAGTTTTTTGCTTATTCAGTATGTGAAATCATAAAATTTTCTTGGATATAAATCTATTATACTTTAAAAGTATCTATAAAAATTTGTTTAAGTATCGAGACGAATTTAAGGATGATCAACTCGAAGATGCTGTGCTACATTAATCTCGTTGGCGGGAACGTTAATTCAAAACTAATTTCAATGTAACCTCCATATTCAAAAGGAGATTTATGATTGATTGTTATTACATTAAGAAATGTTGAACATCTCCTCAGGGCTCAGGCTGATGCTACTAATCCTTGAAATCCTTGAGAACTTTCGTTCACAAATTTACAAATGTAATTCCTGTTTAATGTTTACAATGTTTCACAACACAAAATTAGCCTTTCTTACAACATTGTGGTTCATGTCAAACCGTGTTAATCTTGCTGCTAAAGGTAGTGACATATGATTGTAAAAATATAAAATATGCACGTTTTCATTTTAAGAATGAACAATAAATCTATCTATAATATAAACTTTCTCCATGTGTAAAGAAAGGGGTGGGAAAGAAGATAATGATTCTTTATCCATTTACTGTACGTAAATGACAATTAACGTTTCACTTGATTTTTTTCACAAAATTAATTAGAAAAAAAAAATGCATAAAAATTAAACAAAAATATTTTTCAAAAAAAAAATTACGTATATATGCGTATTTGTACTTCAAATGTTTAAGTCTAGGCAATTACCAAGTTTGAATAAATTTAATAATTATTTTAATAAATATATAATGTTTATTTTTCTTATGTTCATGAAAAAATGTTTTTTTATTAAATAGATAATATAATAAATGAAAGTTTTCACCAATTGAAAGTTTAGAAACTTTCCAATTTGGTAATTGCCATGACTGTATTTGTAAACGCATAAATATAATATAAAAAACTTTACTAATCAAATTGGTAGATCTTCTCTTTTTGCATAGTACCAGCCTGAATTTTATAACAATGACCGGCACTAACTCCGAATCTTACTAATATTGGTATTTCTTTCGATCCTGTTTGATCTATATATAAAAGTATAAGTTTCACGTCATATAAATAAATCATCATTTTTCATTGTATTCATTATAATAATAATGCATATACGAACACAATTTCGTGTTCCCATATGACCAATGATCGACACAACCGTATATAGAACGCCATTCTTCTTTTTTCCTATTTCCCATTCTTTTTTTTTTTTCTCTTTACTTTCCTTTTAAATATGGCATGTTCAAAAATATTTTCTGGGGATATACCTGAATTAACAAATGAAATTATTGAATATTTTCGAAATGATTTTTCAACTTTATATTCATGCATTTTAGTTAATAGATTATTTTGTCGTATAGCGATTCCAATATTATGGGAGGATCCATTTTCAATTCCTACTGAAAATTATGATTTTATTAAAATTTATTTATATAATTTAAATGATGATGATAAAATAAAATTAAATAATTACGGAATTGATAAAAAATTATTTCCTTCAAATATTTTATTTAATTATCCTAGTTACATTAAAAGTTTAAATATTCAAATAGATTATTCTATTGAATCATGGGTTGCAGCTCTTAATAATTGTTCTATAAAATATACATGTCCTTCAGATTCAACAAGATTAATTTATAAATCATTATTTAAAATATTTATTGAAAATGGAGCAGATTTACATACTTTTGTAATTGCTTATGTTCATCATGATTATTTAAATGATGCATCTGAATTAATTTTAAAAAATCCAAATTTCATTTATAATATTAAAAATTTAAAACTTGAAGGAATTTCAGATTTACCAAAAATTGATTCAATAATTTCATTATTTAGTTTAAATTGTAAATCAATTTCAACTTTACATTTTCAATTTAGTGATCATAGATTAAATGAAAATTTTTCATCATGTATAATTAATTCTCAACAAAGTCTCAAAACAATATTATTTAAATATAATAGTTTTCCTTTATATCATTCATTATTATCATTAAAAAATTTTAATTGTTCAAATACTTTAAAAAAAATCATATTTTATGGAACAGATTTTAAAGATATAAATATATTAAAAGAAGTTTTTGAACAATTAAATTGTTTAGAATCTATTCATATACTTTATTGTCATTCTTTAAATTATAATTTTATTCAACAAATTATTAATATTACTAGTAAACCATTTAAATTAAGATCTTTATATTTAATTAAAAGTATAGATATTAAATTATTACAATTATTATTACAAAAATCAAAAAATTATTTAGAAAATATAGGTTTTAGAACTTTTATTATAGATAATCAACCTAATACTAGTAAACAATTGGTTGAAAAAATTTTATCATATTGTAAAAAAATCAATTTTTTTGATTTTTCATATTTTTATACACCAGAATATATTTTTCCTTCTTTTGATTTAATTAAAAATTCTGGTCAAAATCTTAATTATATTTCTATAGAATTTCATTTCATTCCTAATGTTGATATAAGATTAAGTTCAATTGTATTAAAAGAATTAGGTCAAATATTACCTTCAAAATTAGAATATTTAAAATTATCTTTATCTATAAATACAAATGATTTTAAAATTTTTTTAGATAATTTTCAAAATACTTTTATTAAAAAATTAGTTATTAGAAACATAATATTTTTAAATAATTCACAAAATAATTTTGTTGAAAAAATTAAGAAATTAGTTATTAGAAATAAAACTAAAGTAGTTGATCAAGATATTTTATATTATATAGAAAAATATATTATGAAAAAGAGAAAGGTTAAATATTTAGCTTTTAGAGATGATCTTATTGGTTTAGAATTATATTTATTGAAAGATCAAGTGAAAAAATTTGAATCTTATAATATTAAAGTTCAAAAATATGATGATTTAAATATTAATTGGTATAAATATATAGAAGAAACATATTAATTTATAAATTATAAATTAGAGATTTTTTATTTTTTCTTCCTTTTTGTGTTAATTTATAAATAAACAAAATATATAAATAAAAGTTGAAATTTTTAATGCACGCTCAATTACGATACGTTTACGCAATATCCGACGTCGGTGAAGACAATACGAATTCCGTAGATAACCAATGATATTACTAGTATCATTTTCTATATTTTAATATTATGTTAATTTTTAGAGATCGCTTGAAAACAAACTCGTTGTTATGTGACATAATTAAAAGAAGCCTAACTAGACTGGAGTTCACTGTACGACAATTACGTGAGATAAATTGTGCTGGATTTAAAAATATTGATATGCCTTTGGAAAATATAAAATGGAGTTTATCAATATCTAACGAATTTACTTTAGCTGATATCTGCGGTAGCACCAAACCCATTTTAATGATTATAAGTATACTATGATCTATAATTATTATAAAGCCAGTATGGTATTGAACCGTACTGTACTGATTTTTCAAATTCGTACAAGTACTGAATAAACCTCCTACCCACAGTCGATCGACCCTTATAACGAACCTGTTTGTACCGAAACCTCGTTATACCGAACATATTTCCAGAACCGATTTTTTATAAATAATTTCACTGGATATAGCGAACTTTTCTAATAAAACACTATATAACGCATCCGAACCGAACTTACAAACTAGCCCCTATACTTTCTATAGTCCAGGCTAAATTTATAGTGCTGGCCGGAATTACTAGTAATTATTTCGAAAATTTATGTTAAACGAAATTATAATTCTGGCCAGCATTATAAATTTGGCTACAAAGAAAACTAGTTCAGTATATTATATAACGAATTCGCTTTATACCGAACCAACCCCTGCCAAACCTCCTGGAACAGAGTATTCGTTATATCCAGAGTTGACTGTATTTTAATAGTTATTTCAGCGTCTTATATTGTAAGTGTAAGTTTCGAAATACAGTATGTGATCAACTTCCGCTCTTGATTGGCTGAACGCGCGAATAATTTTGGAACTCCTGACGTAAAATTGGCTAAAATGTACCATAATCGTTGTCCTTGTACATGTTTGGGCAGATTACATCAGATTACATATAACGGCTTGGAACTTTTCCCATCGTTTGCGTTTATTTTCTTGGGTAAAAGATGCTTTGCGGTCTTAAAAGACCACGGTCCTACACCCAAAAAGACGGACCGGTCCGTCTTAGCGTAAGTCTTTCGGTTTCGCACCAAGTGAAGCAAAACGGCGGGATCGCGGTCTTTTTAAGGACCGATCGGTCTTTTTTTTTCTACCCATAAAAACATTTATATTTTTAGGTTCGGAGCGTCAAGGTTTACTTTAATATCTCCAAAACTAGATGAAAAAAATGTTTTTTAATTAAAACGACAGCTTTTGGTACTAAAACCAGTCGGTCTTTATATTTTTTTGTTGCGCAATAGTTATACAATTTATTTAGTAAATATAAAATTTTAATTATAAAGACCGGTATGAGGATCCTAGGACCGGTCCTAAAAAAAAATACTGCGGTCCGGTCTAAGACCGAGACGGACTTGTAGGGCTGTTGAGTATCATCTAACCGGTATGTACGGTATTGACTGACGTCACGAAGTGACGTTATTAAACCAATTTAAACACATGCCTTACATAGAGTTGTTGTTACCGATATTTTTATGATCCAGTATTAGTACTATTGGTCACCGCAGTATTCCTAATGACCGACGAAAATCGGTCTTCGACCGATATGACGACATCTCTATTCCCCCATCCAATAACTATTTAATATTGGTTAACGTCACAAATACTGGTTAACGTCACTTCGTGGCGTTAACCAATATAAATACAACATTTACTTCTTTAATAAATGCCATGCGGTGAAACTATGATTGCAGTTCAAATATATTATATTATTACAATAATAATATCGATTAGTTGAATAAGAAAATAACGATCAATGAAAGTCTGATGAATATAATTTTGAATCATATGTTATTTCTCATATATAATTCACAAATTTTAAATAAATAAATAAATAATGAACCCTATAAACAATTCTCATAAAACATAAAATATTACAAAAAAGCTCAATACGATCGGTAAATCTACGCAAGCCGAATAAGATTTCCAGGAATATTCTAAATTTATATGTTGTAAAAGTTTTATTTAACTTCTGTTTCGATCACAAAACTTTTCTAAATTACTAACTTTCAAATAAAAAATATATACTGAACGAGATGATCTATATATCTATATAGAAAGCTGTATATGTACGTTTAAGGAGTTTTATTTATTTATTTACTTATTTTTTGTAAATGTTTATTCATTTATTCATTATCCATTTATCCACTTTACTTTTGTAGTTTAGAACATTTATAATCATTACGACACTTGTGTTATCAAATGATTAAATGATCGACAAACAGACGGATAAATATTGAAATGTTACCCGATGCCGATGCCTGACGCATTTCTTTTTTTCCTGAATCACTTTTTTTCCTTTGACTTCTTTTTATAATAGAAATGGCATGCTCAAAAATATTTTCAGGAGATTTACCTGAATTAACAAGTGAAATTATCGAATATTTTCGATACGATTATTCAACACTATATTCATGTATTTTGGTTAATAGATTATTTTGTCGTGTAGCGATTTCGTCATTATGGGAGGATCCATTTTCAATTCCTACTGAAAATTATAATTTTATTAATATTTACTTAAGTAATTTAAATGATGATGATAAAACAAAATTAAATGAATATGGAATTGATAAAAATTTAATTCCTTCAAATACTTTATTTAATTATCCTAATTATATTAAATCTTTAAATATTCAAATTAATTATTATATTGAATTATGGGTTAAAAATTTTAATAATTCCATACAATATACATTTCCTTCAAATTCTACAATATTAATTTATAAATCATTATTTAAAATATTTATTGAAAATGGAGCAACTTTACATACTTTTGATGTAATTTCATACGTACATCATGAATATTTAAATGAAACTTTTGAATTAATTTTAAAAAATCCAAATTTTATTCGTAATATTAAAAATTTAAAACTTCAAGGAATTACAAATTTACCAAAATTTAATTCATTACTTTCATTATTAAATTCAAATTGTAATTTAATTTCAACTTTACATTTTCAATTTAATGATGATTTATTAATTTCTTCTAGTATAATTAATTCACAAAAAAATCTTAAAAAAATATTATATAAATATAATGATTTTCCTTCAAATTATTCATTATTATCATTAAAAGATTCTAATTGTTCAAATACTTTAAAAACTATTATATTTCATGAAACTGATTTTAAAGATATAAATATATTAAAAGAAGTATTTGAACAATTAAATTGTTTAGAATCTATTCATATTCTTTATTGTCGTTCTTTAAATTCTCATTTTATTCAACAAATTGTTAATATTACTAAACCTTTTAAATTAAGATCTTTATTTTTAAATGAACCAATTGAATCTTTACAATTATTAATACAAAAATCTAATAATTATTTAGAAAATATTGGTTTTAGAACTTTTATTATAAATGATCTAAATAATAGACAATTGGTTGAGAAAATTTTATCAAATTGTAGAAAAATCAATTTTTTTGATTTCTCTTATATTCACACATCAGATCATATTTATCAAACTTTTGATTTAGTTAAAAATGTTGGACAAAATCTTAATTATCTTTCAATTGAATTTGATTTTACTCATACTAATACAATTAAATTAAGTTCAATTATATTAAAAAAATTAGGACAAATTCTTCCTTTAAAATTAGAATATTTGAAATTATCATTAGTAATTTATACAACTGATTTTGAAACTTTTTTAGATAATTCTCAAAATATTTTTATTAAAAAATTAGTTATTAAAAATATAATATTACAAAGTAATTTATTTGAAAAAATTAAGAAATTTGTTATCAAAAATACAAATCAAGATATTTTACCTTATATAGAAGAATATATTATTAAAAAGAAAAGAGTTAAATATTTAGCTTTTAAAGAAGAATATATGGGATTAAGAGATTTATTTCTATTAAAAGATCAAGTGAAGAAATTCGAATTATATGATATTAAAGTTCAAAAATATGATGATTTAAATATTTCTTTGTATAAATATATAGAAGAAACGTATTAAATTATAAATAAAATTATAATATGAGAAAAAAAATAAGTTATATTATCCAAATGCACATTAGTAAAATGTTATTTTATAATTTTGGTACGCTTTTCTTCCGTAAATCTTTCGTTAAAAGAAATAAAAAGATTACGTCAACGAGCATTTTGTCTAAAAACTTTTAATTCGACAACTTGCAGAAGAATTAAGAATAACGGTAGTTTTGGATTTTGCAAGAGAATCTTTTAAAGTTTCGTGGAATTGTTAAACCGTTAATTGAGCACTCACATAATGGTACTATTTGTAAATTTGGCCGATACCTATTAAAAATTACGAACAATTTTTTGGCCCGCACTATAACTCCCAAAGTTGACTCAAACGATAATTCTAGTAGAAATTAACTTAGGACGTAAAAGTAATTTTTATTCTCAACCTAAAGATTTTTTGCGCCGAAAAAAAATAATATTCTTTTATCGTGAAGATCTGTTTATTTTGATATCAAGATATAAAAATTTTAGGCCTGATATTTTTGCAATTATCGTCCTTGTTCAATTTTAATATTATATTTTTTGAACTTGATAATCTTACTTATCATTCTTTTATTATAATTTGATGCTCAATACCAAAACTTGAGAAATTTTATTTAATTGAATTAATATATTGTGACTCAAATATAATATTTGTTTCCATTTATTTAATGACAGTCTAATAACGGCATACGAGACGTTATTCTATGTGTGCGACAGTTTTTTTTCAATATTTTCATATAGTTTGAGCGCACACTTGTGAATTATTTAGCATGAATTCTAAAATTTACGCAGAAATGCACAATCATGCTTCCTTAGAAAAAATTTTACTTCAACATTAATTCAAGTAAAAAGATTATTTCTGAACAATAAATATTTTTTATTTTTTTTAATTTTCCTTTATTAAGTATTAAGCTGTCTATTATACATTTTGTAATTTAATTTTTTTATAATTCCTATAATTTCATTATTATATAAAACCATAAACGAACACTCCGATTGATAATTATCGTTCGGTCATAGCGTTATAGGAATACTGCGGAGACCAATAGAAAATCGATCATCATAATCATCGACATACAGTAATATTGACATAATTTCTTAGTTTCGATTAACTTAATTTGTTTCACAAAAATACATATATATATAGTGTATGTTCTACATTTATTTTTTTTTTTTTTTACATTTCCTTTCTAAAATTTAAATACGTCAAAATTAATAAAATATTATTTTTCCAATATCTTTCATTAACAATTATATCATCCTAGCGATTTATGTAAATTATTTATAGGAAGAGTAAAATTCTTTGAAGCAAATAAATTTACTCAAACGAAATAAAATTAACTTTTAATTATTTTAATCATCAAATAATAATTTGTAATGTCACGAGATATTGGTAAACTGTCTCAATCAATGCCACCAGTAAAATCCGGATTCTGGCTCTGGACAGATATATATAAACAAAATCCTAATGACTTTTTTAGTAAAGAGCGACCTCGTGATAAATGTTTCATATGTAATAATAAATACTCTAAACGCTTCGTATGTAAATACCCTGAATGCTTCATATGTAGTAATAAATACCTTGAGCATTCTGAAACCATCCCAACAGCATATGATTGTGAAAAATGCTATCAGGCAATTATTGAAGAAGATTTTAAAAATTGGACAAGTGGTTACCAAGAAATTGATATGGTTATTAGACAATCACAATTAAATGCCAGGAAATCAAATGTTATGTTTCTTGAAGTTTTCCCTTTTAATTTTGGGCAATTGGAGGTGATTGGAAGTGGCGGATTTTCAACCGTTTACTTAGGTATAATCCCAGAATCTCGATATTGGAGACAATACCAGTATAATCGTGTAGTTCTCAAATCTATTTTGAATTCAAACTCGAATATTATCACTAATTTGGCCAAAGAGGTATTTTAAATCATGTTGCGAACAAATATTATGAATTTTATTCTAAACAAAGATTTAACACATTTTTATAAAATTTAGCTTGAAGTTAATTCTAAGATTAATGAAGATTTTGTTCCAAAATATTATGGGATAACACAAAATCCAGATAATGGTCAATACATGATTGTGATGCAATATGTAGCTTATGGGGATTTACGTCGATATTTACAAGCTCCAGAGACGTTCATTAGCTGGAAACATACTATTTATTTATCTCGGTGTATCATGGAATCACTGTATAAAATTCACGATCGTGGTTTTATACATAAAAACTTTCATACTGGCAACATACTGATCGATCATACAAAAAGACCATTAATTTCCGGTTTAGGGTTCACTTCTTTTATCGAAGAGAAATCAGACGAAGTAATCGGCGTCATGCCATATATTGCGCCAGAAATCTTTGACCTTAAACCATATACTCAAGCGGCGGATATATACAGTTTTGCCATGATTATGTGGGAATTCTCATCATTACAACCACCCTTTGGTAAATTTGCACATGATCACCATTTGTTAATTGATATTTGTAGAAACCACTTGCGACCTATCATTACAAATGCAACGCCCAGGTGCTGGATTGATCTTATGCAACAATGTTGGGAACCCGATCCAACAAAACGTCCAACCGTGTTACAAGTATTAGAAAAACTTGAATTATGGTATCAAAGTTATGATAATAATATATTAACAGAAAATATTAAACAATTTCTTATTTGTGATGAAGAACGATATAGATTTTATAATATGGAAAGAGAGAAGATTGAAGAACATTATTCGACGCATCCACAAGCAATTTATAAAAGTAGATCCATGTCTTATTATATTAGTCTTATACAATCTATTCAAATTGGTTGGAATGATGAGCTCGAAAGAAAACCATTTGATTATTCATTAAATTCTTCACAAAAAAGATTATACTCAAATGTCGAACCAGAAGCAAATGAAATTGACATAACGCAACAGATTGATGGTTCCCATTTATCAAAAAGAAGATTATACTCAATATAAGAAAAATCAGTACAGGTTGAAAATGGGAATAGCATAATACAACAAATTGATGGAATTTCATATAATTCTAATTTACCAAAAAAAAGACTATATTCGGAGAAGTAAGAAAAATCTGAATTGGAGGAAAATGAAGCTGATATAACGCAACAGATTGATGGTATTTCGCTAAATTCTCCTCTTAGTAAAAAGGTTCGTCGCACATAGTATTTTACGTTTAATTTAAAATTCTTATATTTATATAGTTACCAATCTTTCGTGTTTCAAATAAAAAAAAAATATTTATCATAGGATAAAAAAACAAGTCCTGTATTTTCCCTATTTATCTTATTTGTACCTTAGTAATAGTTGCTTATTTTTATATATGTACTCCGTGTCAAAACACTTGCAATAAATATTCTTTTTTGGAAACGATCTACTCATACTTTTAAAGAAATACTTTGGGTGAAAATTTAAATAATCCTAATCCGTAATCATTAATTAATCATTATTGAGCAAAGTAGCGCCCTACCTTGCGAGCTTGTTATTTATATTATAACAATTTATTTATTTATTATAAATAAATTAATTTATTTTTTTTATATTTATATTCTTATTATGTAATTTGTAATGGAATGTGAAAAAAAAATTTATTTTTTAATTAAAATTAATTTAATTTAATTTGAAAAGGTAATCGATGAGCTCCCAGTGAATAATTTTAAACAATCCTGCAGCCGCAATATAATTGATCATTACCGTCTTAGGAAATATTGAGGCTTAATGACTTCCTTAGACCGCAGTTATTACAATGTTCATTCAACGCAATGTATATAAATATAGGATGATAAATTTTATTTTTACCATGAAAATTCTTGAGTATAAAAATAAAACACTTGCTTTTTTGGTGACCAAAATAGGAAAAAATTTCAGTGAAATTTATTTCTTATTTCTTAGAATAGCCAATCTGCTTAAATAAAAAAAAAAAAATTTTTTTTTAGTGTATCAAGAATCAAAATTTTTTGTTTTGTATAATAAAATTATCTGATACTTTTTTTTTGGAAAAAATCATCTTATCATTTATCATTTCCACCTTAGACTTGATTGATTTAGTGATATATAGCAGTGCCTTAATTTGTAAAAAAAAAAAAATGCCAAGCATGATATTCTTTTATACCTGCTTACTTGTAAGTTATATGAGTTTGACCCATTTTAAGAATTATTTCTTTCTTTCTATTTTTTTTTAATTGCATCTTTTTTTTTAGATTCGTATGATATTATATAATTTTATTTTTATGGATAAATAACATAAAAAAAAATTTTCTTATTTCATAAATGTAAATAAAATATGTATTTGTATTGAAAATAATGGTAATGATGAAAAAAATTTTTTTATCAAAATTTCATATATACCTAAGAAAGTAATAAGATATCATTATGTAAGGAATAATTTATGTCACCTGGAAAATGGTTTCATTGGGCTGATTTAAAAAAAAATTGGTGATGGATTTCTCCTTTGGTTATCATTTCCTTTTGATCACTGTGAAGCCACTTTTTTTTCCATGAGAAAAAAATTCAGGTTACTTCAGATTTCTTTTTTAAAAAAAAAAAAGAATTTGAAAAGGGTATATAAAAATGTATTTGCCTATTTTTTACTATTCAATTATTCACTTTACTAACAAAAACTCACCTATTACCTACGTACATGATTCTACAGAACGTCTGACTCAAGATTACGTGGTCAAAGAAATCATAGAAGTTTCAAGAACTGATGATAAAAGGTCATTTATCTGGTCAAGGCTTTATTCCATCTGCAAATTGAACAATTTTGAGATGTCATATTTTTAATAAGAAGTTTGTGGATGTTCTGGATGGTACTCTGTAAGTATCCAAAATTTTCAATATGTGAGTGATTATCTCTTCCTTTGTTGATTTCGCCTCTTAACAATGAAAATAGATGAGTGACAGGGACTTCCTCTTGTGCAGAAGAACGGAAAGCATTTCCTCAGGTAAAGGAGAAAAGGGAAGGAAACCTGTAGTAGGTTTTTCACATGCTTCATAGGTAGAGGCTCTCAAATTGACAAGGAAATGTTGGGTATGTGTTGTAATAAAGGGTAAGTAATTGATGGGTCGTGATGTACAATATTCAAGAAGCTTTTACAGGAATTTTATTGAAAAATTTTGCGTCTTAATCATAATACAAAACAAGCAATGACTCTAATACTATTTCTATTATTTTCAATTTTTATTTTATATTATTACATATTATATATACTCTAATAAATTTGATTTTTTTTTAATATACTCATTTTATTACATAAATCCCTAATAAATTAAAATAAATTGACTAATTTGTATTATACTTGCCGCCCATATAAATGGGATTGGGAGAATCCCATATCCCATCCCACCCATATCCCATCCCATATCCCATTTATCCCATCCCATT
>QZLH01000351.1:75748-100793 GCA_003833135.1 Oehlia diaphana | reverse complement strand
ATAATATTATCGGTTTGACAGGACCGTTCATGCAATTTTTATAGTAAACTCCCGTTACTATCCAATAATTTTATTATTATGCTAATACATAGTAATATGAGATAACCGACCTAAATAACATTTATGTAAAATCTGCATGAACTTATGAGGATAACTGATAATAAATAACTATTTATTTTGTTAAATTCAAAAATTTAATGTTCGGTATGTGATAATGTAATTTCAGCCGAACTTTACATTGGGTATCAATAATTCAGTGACAAAAATGGGGGTGAATTTTGTAGATCATTTAATAAAAATTCATTTAATCTGGCAGGGTATCACTGCATTTAGTACTAAATTACGCACTATTTTATAGCTTTCGAGCACGGCGACGACAGATTTTTAGAAAAAAAGCTATTATGAGCTTTCTTAATTGCTAGTTATAAAATGTTTATTTATAAATTATTATGTCACAAAAGACAAAAAACACAAAATAAACCTATTCTTATTCCATTTTTTACAATTTTATGAACTTTTCAATCGTTTGGTAATGACTTAATATCCTATTATTAGTTCTAATTTTATTGATTATTATAATTCAACCCTCTAGTGACTGCCTCTTACCGATGCTTTCTAGTAATTTTTGGTATCTAATTTTGGATCATGGTAATTTTTAGAACATTTTTATCGATTCCACCTCTGCGCACACTTTCCAACTCACGTTGCATATCTTGAGCAGTGTAACGATTACATTTGCCTGCATTACCTGTCATCAAATATTCTTCTAGCAATGCTCTCATTTGATTTGTCATTCTCCCTTTTTGCCAAATTTTTGGTTCTTCTTTAAGGCCCAGCCAGCTTTTCATATTTGTCAGTATGTAAATTCAAATATCAGAACATCAAAAAAATTAGTTATTACAATTAATCTCACTTGATTGATTTTTTGCGTTCCATTTCTTTTTTTTTAATTTTTTCTCTAGATTAATTACTAACTCTTTATTTCCTTTCCATTTAGCACTATTCCTCTAGATTGTAATTTTTTTATAAGAACTTGTTTTGTAAGACGTTCTGGTCGGATATCTGCTGCAATAGTATCACATTAATTACTGCTATCCTATACATGCAAGAAGTATTTTATAATGCTAAAGAAAGAATATGAAAAGGATAAAGTTAACAAATTGGAGGTGAAGGAACGAAACTAATGAAATGTGGATTTTGAATGATTTTCTTTATGCGGAATTTCTCAATTAGAATGTGAAATAGTAGGATTGGGTATATTTGGATTAGGGTTTTCAATTTCATGCTTTAATTGTGTAGTAAATATGATAGTCCAAAGTCCAAGATTAGGTACAGACTGTGTCAATATACAGTACATCCTTCAAAATCTCCAGAGGTTGGTCATTGCCATTCAAACCAATTTGAATTCCCTGGGAATATATTGCTTTCACTTCCTTTATTGATAACGTACTTTATTATAATTTAAAAAATAAAGAAATTATTTATTTTATACAATACATATAATAATTCATACAATCATAAATCTAATTTTATAATTATGTAATATACCATGATCTCTATTATGCACAAATTGTACTTACAGAAGTTCTCTGGATTGCAAAAAACTAAAAGAGCAAAAAGTATTAATTTTAGTTCCATTAAATAATAATCATATAAAAACTTTATTAAAATATACCATTAGTACTTAATACTATAATAATCTATGGCCTAAATCAAAGAAGTTACTCTAATTAAAATTGCTTAGCACTCTCAAAAATAATTGAGAAAAAGACTTAATTAGTATTATTTTTATTTTTTTATACTGCAAATATTGCAAAATAAAAAAAATTGAAAATATGAGTAAAGTATATGCTGCAGCATTAAGTACTGTAATGTGAAATATAATTATTATATTAATAATATCAGTTTAACTAAATTATTAATAATATCTGATATTAAATAAAAAAAAAATCCATATAACTATAATGTTAAATACTATAATATAAAATATAGTTTTTGTTAGAAATGATTTATATACTGTAAATTATAATTTCTTAATAAAGTTACTGCTTTCAGTAAAAAAAATTTTCAGGTAATTCACAGAAAAAAAACTATATGAGATAATTCCTACAAGTAAAAACAAATATAAGAAAAAACTACAATATATAAAATTAAAACCACATGATATAAAAATCACGTGATAAGATAAAATTTCGGTTCATTGTTACAAGAAAAATTAATAATCAGAAATAATCGCGAAATTAAAGATAATGAATATCATTGTCCCCATTTTCAGGAATCTGTGTTCCTGCATGTGAAACGAAATTTTAAACGCGCAAATTTATTTTTTTATATTTAGATAACATATTTACCATGTTATTAGCGTCAAGTATACGCGCATTAATATTCTTGCCAAACGTTCGATTTTATAAAACTAACTTTGAGTCAAGAATACAAAAAAAAATACACTTAAATTTGAATACTAGTAGTTCAAGGTCATTGTTTAGCTTAAGTACTTTTTCAACAATATCACAACAGTTGCATACAATTGACGATCAAACCGTTCAAGAAAATTACTATATACCTTATACAGAAAAGCAAATCTCTTTGAAACATACTCATTTGAAAGCATCGGAAAAGGAAACTGGTGGGAAAAACGATCCCTCATTAAATCAAAATAAATCAGCAGAAAATGAACCTAAAGGAGTAGATGAATATACGCTTAATGTTGGCAGAGGTAATTTCTTGATTTATTTTTATTTTATCTTTCCAAATTTCTGATAATAAGATCATTCTTCTTTTCAAAGCAATTCGTACTATACGAGATGATTTACCATTATTCTTTGAACATGGTCTATCTGATACTTCAATCTATTCATCAAATATTTTATTAACTGATCCACATCATACACGTCTTCATGTGCGTGGAAAGCACATATATATAGGAATCGCTAATTTGTTAAGATGGAGTTTAATATGGTATTTTGATGATTTGACATTAGAATTAGTTAAGCTTCACGTGGTTGAAAATGACAACGAGGACGAGAATAAATCAGAACAAGATATATATTTTAAAGACGTGATAAATGATGATAATTATTTCAGCCATATAAAGAAAGATTTTTTAAAAACACATTCGTCATATTTTTCTACTACCTCAATATCACCATCAGATAGAAACACGCGACTTTATATTCGTTGGACATTTGAGGGAACGCCAAGGTCATCCTATATTAAATCGATGTTTTCTCCCCGTGGAACTCGAATTCCGCGGACAACTTTTTCAGGCATCTTTATGTATAGATTTGACCCTAGAAATGGATTAGTTTTAGAACATCACGTAAAACATATTATACCTGCACCCAGCCGAAAAGCGGTATTATATCATGGATTTGGTGGTTTTGGTGGCCTATTATGGAGAATCAGAAGTAGTATGAGACAACAGAAAAACGAATGGGGAGTTGGCTTAGGAATGGTTGCTCATGAATCAGAAAATAATAAGTCTAATTCTGTTAGGTTAAAAACTTCTAAAGATAAAAATGATTTTAATGATCATCGAGATATTGCTAAACTATAATATCCGATATTTTTTTTTTTTTGCATTCATCTTTTTTATTTAAAATTTGATACGCAAGTCAAAATTGTCGTTGTATCAGTTAAATAATATTATATAGTTGAAACCCACGAAAGTTGAATCAACATTAAAGAGAATTGACCACACATTTATAATTAAGGTTATTTAAGCTTCTAAAAATAGAATTATTTTGGTCATTTAAGATACTTTTAATATCATTTAGGTCTAAATCAGTAATGTAAATTGCCGCGTATTAAATGTTCGGATCATCCAAAGGGTATCGTAATAACAGCCACACCAAAAAAACGTTACGTCACATTGCATCAAATTTTTTAGAAAACTGGTCAAACTCGAAAACGTAAGAATTAACCCGTTTGCCCATCGCAAGAATTCTCTTATTACCTTGCCCGAGTTATTCTATTTAAAAGCGCGTAATGGCAGGTAAAGCCTCAGGCCTACTTTATTATAAAAAAATTAGTGTTTTTCCCCAAATGTTTTGAAAAAAGGTGGTTTACTATCTTTTGTAACTTGTTTAGAAAACCAAGACCCCCTTCCGGTAAGGGAAGAAGATCTTGAGGATGGTAACGAACTGGATTCTGAAGATCTTCTAGCTGAAATGGCAGAGGGTGTTCCTGGTAAGTGGCCAGAACTATTTTAAAATGTTTGTACATTAGCTGTTGCATTAAGACTGAATTGCACAGCTTCTGAGGATATCCAAATCATAAACAATTTTTACAGCAAATTAGAATTGTTTGGATATACTGTACGAATAGTCCTAATCCTGTTCACTAAAGCTATTAAATGATTATCTACAAAGTTTCAATTCTTTTTCTTGGATTTCCTCATAGAACATCTTTCTGACGTTACTGCAGAAGAAATGGAGGATGAAGAACTTCTATTGGACGACTCTTTATCACCACTTGAAAAGATATTCTTATATGTGAAGAGTGATTTGGTGTTTCATAGGTAAGTATAATATTAAATATTATTATTATTTGTTACTTAGCTTTTTCTAATTAATTAATCGGATTATGGTCTTGGATCTACTGTATATTTTCTTTATGAGAGTGTTCATTGCAAAGGAACTTCCCTCATTAATAAGAGATGTGGAAATTAGTGAAGCAGTCGAATATGTGTTACCCTTGATGAACTCTTTGGGAACTGATCCAGGTTCATTTATTGATATGTTAATTATATTATTTAATTCGTATAATTCATTATCTACTGTATCTAATATTTTTAATTGTTATTATATGTAGAGGATCACGTCCGTGAAGCATTTGCACCTGAAGTAGATAAGATTATATGGTTTTATTATTCTGTACGTATAATTACTTATATTAGATATAAAGATAGACCATTTGGGAATCGCATTTATTATCAGTTATCCTAAGTAGAAACATCTTATATTTACGGAATAGCATTGTCCACTGAGAGAAAATACACCAGATAACGTTCAAGGGGATAATGGGTCTATAAATTCTCGACCAATGACACCCCAACGACCTCAGACGCCTCAGCGTCCACATACACCTCAAAGACCTCAAACACCTCAAAGACCACAAACACCAATACAGCAGCAATTACAACAACTTCCTGCACAACCACAAACACCAACTAGTCATTTACCATATTTATCTCCTGCTGCTTTTACTCCTCTTCTTCATGCACTTCTTCTTGATCAAAATACTAGCATCGCAGCAGCAGCACAAGCAGCCGTTCAGTCTCTAGTTGAGAGAATATTAGAAGAACCTGATGTAAATCCTAAAGAAAAGGAATTATTGGAGAAAGAGACTTTAGAGGGTGTTGTTTTAGGTATAGGCAAATTAGATCAGGAGAAAGCGAAAAGAGAGGATTTAGAATGGGACGCAGATGGTGATGATACAAGTGTTGGTGCCGTTGCTGGTGGCGAAGAAGAAGCTGAATTAGGGCGAATGACTATGATGACGGTATATACGATCAACAACATTTATAGTTATTATTAAGAATTACAAATAGTCTAATTATTATTATTATTATTTTATCTTACAGTTAATATCATCACTTGCACCTATTGTTGGTCCAGAAAAATGTGCACGTTTATTTGTGCCAGAATTAGATAAAATGTCAGATGAGCCAGTGTTTTATGTACGGAAGGTGGGATTAGTTTTTTAGTTGGAACCTACGGTTTCCTTTGTTCTTGATGATATGATTAATTTCGCAAATCATAATCGGTTTATATAGGAAGCGGCTTTAGCGGTTGGAAGTTTAGCTGGAATTTTACCTTTGGATATTATTACGTCAAAATTGGTAAATAACAAGCATTTGTTTTGCTTCTGGTTAGTTGTATTACTAGTTTTTCATATTCAGCAAACAATAATATCAAAAGTTACCCATATACGACCATTTCTCAACCGATGCTATTTGGCACGTACGTCGTTCTTGCTGCCTAGTCTTAGCTACAATATGCTCTCGCCTTCCAGAAGAAATGAAAGCTGAACGAGCTGTGAAAGGAATCGAACTTTTCGCAGGAGATGTAAGCCGAAGTGTGCGATCAGCTGCTGGCGAAATTATTGGTGAATTAATTGCCACTTTCCATCCTAATGGTAAGGTACCTGAAAGTTTGGTACAACATTTCCTTAGTTTGGGGCCTGTTAGAGAATCAACTATCAGTATTACCAATATAACTGGTAGTACTTATAATAATACCGGGATTGGACAGAGAGATCCGGAACGCCCAGTTATATGTGCATATAATTTTCCCGGTGAGCATTAGAGATACGAGATACATCTTTATTATTATATTATTTTGGATATTAATTTATTTTGAAAATTTTATTAAATATCTACTCTAGCTGTAGTTTTAACTCTGGGAGAAAGTCGATGGGACGATCTAAAAGAGACATATTTTTCTTTAACGCGAGATATGCAGGTTTAAATTGATACTTTGTTAATTAATTCGTTTTAATTAACTTTATTGAAATTAATACTTGTATGATTATAGATCAAAGTTCGAAGGTCTTTGGCTTGTTCGCTTCATGAAATCGCAAAAGTAATTGGTCCCTCAAAAACAGAACGAGACTTACTGAGTGTTTTTAGATCTTATTTAGATGATATGGATGAAATTAAATCAGGTCTCATGGAACATCTTTCAGATTTCATCGAGTGTTTACCACTAAACACTCGAAACGATTATTTGCCGTCATTAAATGATGTATGGGATGGAGTAAATCATCAATGGCGTTTGAGAGACGAGATCGCAAAGTAATTGCATTTATTTTAATTATTTAATTATTTATTCTCGTGAATACTATTTTTTAATACTACACAATTATTATTAGACAATTACCTGCGTTATGCAGACTATTTAATAGTCAAAATGTTATAAATCATATTTTACCTTTAACCATCCGTGCGATTAAGGATGATGTTGCTAGTGTTCGAGAAACAGCCGTCTCTAGTGTGAGTATAAGGTCACATTTTTATAAATACATTCTTAATTAAATGTCGAGGTATATATTATATATTTTTTAATTTTTGTATAGTTTCCAACTTTATTTCAAGTCGTTCGAAACGATGATTCATGTTATAATGACATGATAAAACGAGTATGTGGGTTTGCCTCTGATAATAAATTTAGAGGCAGAGTAGTGTAAGTTTAAATTTACAAAAAAAAAAAATTATTTCATCAATATGTATAATAAATCGATTATTGAGATATCGTTTAAAATATATTTCATAGTTTTGTGCAGATTTGCAATGCTCTTGTTTCTACGGATTATCCGAAGGAGGAATTTGCAAGACATTTCTTAAATGATTTAGAAAAACTTGCATCAGATAGGGTAATAAATGTTAGAATTGCGTTAGCAAGGCTTGTTGGTGAATTATGTCGAATGGGTATTTCATTTTGTTTATAATTAATTAATATGTTAATTTTCTTTATGATGATTCATCATGTTAATTATTCTAACTTGTTTGATAAAGAACAATATTATCAGGATTCTTCAAGTCGACCTTCACAAATCAATAATATGTTACGTCGACTTGCGGATGACACTGACGTTGATGTACGTGGATTTGTATTTTTATATTTAACACCCGAGGAAAGATCAAAATTCATATCATCAACTATACAAGCAATGGCTGAGAGCGCAGAAAATGGATTAGCACCTATATCAGAAGAAAACGATCTGGATAACGGCGGGTCAATAACACAAGAAACACATGATTCAACACCAATTATGACTAATGTAAATAATGAGGAAAAGCATGATACGGAGAAAAGTAAAGAATCGAGGGATATGGAAAATGGACGTGAAAATGATGATCCGCTGGACGCGATCATGGGAGAAATTCCGATTGCATTTATAAGATCAAATGTTATTGAAGTGGATAATAACAATAGGTCATCCTCCAGCCTCATGGTATCATCACCACCACCATAATAAGTATTATATTCCTCTCCCATAAACAACAATAATAAAAGTCATGAACATTTCTCTAATATTTATTGAAATTTTGCTTGAATTAAAAAATTATTTAAATGTCAGTAGGAAGGTATTGTTTTATAGACCTAAAGGACTTATCACATTTTACTTGAAGAAATTTAAAATATTTCTTTATGAATGTACGATAAAATTTTTATTCTTTTAGCGGCAAACAATTTATAACAGATAATTATTATATAATACAACTGCTATTATAGCAATCATTTTGATTTTACTACTTTTACTATTTTTTACATTCATTTTGTATGGAAATTTGTTATTAAAATTTATATTATAATAAAATAATTTAAAACAAGCTTTGGAAAGTCATGTGATGGCGATTAAAATTTTGGGTCGAGATTTCTCAATTGTCAACCTCATTATCCTTTACTTTCAATTCTTCTTCAATCTTATCTAAAAGTTCATTTATATTTCCAAGTGCTTCATCATAACGCAAAAAAATTATTTTTGGCGGATTTCTCATGTGCATAGCACGTTGCAAAATATTCCGATATGTAGTTGAATATTTATTCATTGTATTCTCTATTTTTGACTTTCAAAATTTGGATATTAAAGAAATCAAAATCGCACAATTAAAAATGTTTTGAAAAATAATTTGTATCTTACCTCGTTAATTCCTTTTTGTGGATCAGGTTTCCACCAAACTCTAGCAAAATTAAGTTCGGGTGATACATCGATCTAAGATATAGTAATATATATATATGTATATGTCCATTTTTAATCATTAAAGGTAATTAATTTTAAGGATATTACACGTACATTCATAATCCGTACAAAGGTAGAAGTTAAATGATTATGAGGTACATCATCATTGCATTTTATTATTGCTCGAGATAATCTTTGGGCGATATTTTGTTGCGCTCTAGAAAAATCCTTAAAAGATAATGAAGAATCGACATTATCTTCATTATTACTTTCTTTCACTTCAGTAACTGTATGTCCTGAACGTAATTTTCTTGCTGAAATTCTAGTAACAGCCTATTATTTAATATTATATTAATTAATGAAAAAATACGTATATATATATATATATATATATTAAAAAATATGATACAAACCTCATCTCCGAATTGAGATTCCTTCTTTAATCGCCTTCCATTTTTCTTAAAATAATGAAGATATCTACCAGGAATTTGATGTGTTTTTAAAATTTCATTATATTCATCTTCAGTTTGATTATATATATCTTTCTCATTTTGATTTATTGATTTTGTAGTTAAAAATCGTGATATTATTATTGAACGTGGTTTTAAAATTTTTTTAAATAAAGTATGATTTTGATTATTAATGAAAGTTCTCATCATTTGTTAAATAATAAAAATAAAAAAAAATAAAAAATAAATAAAAAAATTTTTTTTTTTTTATTAATAAATAAACTGAATGAAACCTATGACGCAAAAGTAAAGATTTTCAAGAATCCTAACTGTAAGCATTTTAATGATAAAAAAATATTTAATTGTAATAGACTAATAGTAATCAAAACCTTTTCCTTAGTTCAATTCAATATATATCTAAAAAATATATGGATTATTGCTAATATATTTAAATTAAATGGATCAACAAGGCTCGCAATCAGATCATGGTGAAGTTAATTATAATTATGAAGTTATGATATTAATTTTTGAGATTTTCGCAATAATGAAATTGTACCGCTATTATTTTAAATGTATTAAGTGTTGTCATGTTAAGATTCTCCCTTAATTTGAACTTTGAAGCAAATTATCAGTTTAAATCTATGATATGTGGATTTGTACTAACTAAATGTTTTAAAACGTAAATTAAATTTTTTTTTTTTTATTAATGTTAATTGTTCCTGAAACGATGTATATATAATAAATGCTGAAATTAAAAATGTAATTTTTTTTATACTGTATATTCTTTATTCTGATTTCGAATGTTTAGATTCTTCTGTAGAAACTTTTTCAGTCTGAGCTGTATCATTACTTTGTGTAACTCCAGGAGTTGTGGCAGTCTAATTAAATAAATAAATAAATAAAAAATATACTGAAAAAAAAAAGATAATGATTTTTTCTTTAAAACTTACAAAACTTACGGATTCTATAGGTGTTCTTGGAGAAGCCCATTCTAACATAAACATTAACAAGCTAGATACAAGATATATCTCATGAGAGATATCATGAGTTGAAGTCGTATAATATAAAGTAGTAAGTGTTGTAGTTCCCCAAAGGACAGAAAGAGGAATTGCTGGTTTTACAATTCCTCTATTCTCAAAATGGTATATGACTACAGTAATTAACTAAAGAAACAGATGTTAAATTATAATTATCTATAAAGTAATTTGAAAATATATATATATATATTAGATAATTACTTACTATAACAGTTAATAGAGCTCCCGTGACAAAAATTTCTGGTCCTGGATGATTAAATATGTATTGTGCAATATATTTGACTGAAAATAATACTGCCAAACTGTTCAGTAATAGCTATTAGACATATAATGTTATTAAAATTAAATTGTAATAAAATATGATGAAATTTTAATATAAATATCAAACCAATTTAGCTTGCATTGAAGGGGATTCATCAGTAGGTTCAGGTGGAATATACCAGTTTCCTTTACTGCTTCTATATCGTGCTGTATTTATAGCACTTGGTAGAACTGTGTAAATGACAAGAAAAGCTGGTATTCCCGCGATTCTATAAAATAATAAATCAAACAATATTAGAATAAAAATTTAATTAAATCTTAGAATATATGTTAGAAAGTTACTCACACATCTGCCAAACTAAGTGAGCCGAAGAATGCAGCCTAAATTAGAAAATAAAAGCAAATGGTAAAAACTTTAGAAGCATTTTCAAGTTTAAAAGTTCGAAATAGAACGTAATCTTACCCAATCTGGAGGTAAAAGCGAGCTAAAACCGAACATTATTGCAAACCTATATATATATAAAAAAAAAAAATGATTTTGATGCTAAAGTGATTCTTTGAATGTTTCGTTAAAATTTTATTTTATTTTTGTCGTTTAGGGGTGGATATGAACATGATATGCGAGGTTATCTTGTAGATCTTTGAAGATCAATCGTCATGTGTAAACAAACGGATACCATATGAATTTCATGCAAGATTTATATAATCTTTGTAAGATAAAATTCATTTTTCCTTCTTGGACTTGTTTGGTAAATAATAAAAAAAGAATGGACGGTTAATCCATTTAATTTTTACTAATTTTTTTTATAAACAATTATAGCATTATAGCATTATAGAAAATTGAAAATGTCCGGAGTTATTCCATATGTTGTTGGGTGGAGTGCTTTTGGATTTGCGGTTAGAGTAGTTGCTTTAGCCATTCAACAAAGACCTTTATTAGATAGTAAGTTTCTTTATTTGATTTTTGAAAAAAAAAAATATTTAATCAATTAATTTTATTTTTATAGAACCTGCGACTCATGCACTTTCAACAGTGTTTTTTGGAGGAGTAGGATCTTATGTTTATTATCTTGAGAAACGACAATTAGAATTAATTCAAAAACGTAAACAAACTTTATTGGAAAATAGAAGAAGAAGGAGAGAATACGAAGAAGCCAAAGCAAAAGAACATGCAATTGTTACATAAGGTTTTAATATCTTTTTAAGAAGTAATTTTAGTTTTTTTTTTAATTTTATTAACGAATATTTTAATTATGTTCGGATCAGATGATAATTTTGAATAATTTAATTTAAAAAAATCAAAATGAAAAATGGGAAAATTTTTGAAAAATTTTCTAAATAAAATCATATTTAATATGGAAGAACTTTATTATAATGATAAAATTGGATGTTTTGCATATGAATTTATATAATTATTTTTCACCGCTACTACCATTCATATCTTGATATAATCTTTTCTTTAAGACATTCCACCTGTTATAACAACCAGATCTGTCACGATTAGAAAAATTTTCACGAGCAATTTTAGACCAAGGGACTTCTTGTAAATTCACCAAAACCGCATCAATTAACTTTTTATCGTCTTCTAAACTCCAAAAATTTCTACCAGCAGGAGATTTTTTAGTTTTAACTTGATTTTCTGAAGTTTCTGAAGTGATTGTTTCGCTAATTAATTCTTTGGGAAGCTCAGTATCAGAAGATATAGTTTGTGAAGCGGGTTTTTTCTTGGATTTTCTTTTTGAAGTGGATTCTTTACGTGTGGTGGTCGGAGCACGTCGACTTTTTTTATTAATTGTTGTTGATGTCTTGTTTGAAAGAAATTGGAAAAGAAAAAACATTTAAAAAATGAATCTTGAATAAAAGTGATTTCGAATGAACAAATTCAATAATAATAAATAAACGAACTTCATTATCTCGAGTTTCATCCTTTTTCTTTGTTGTTCGTTTTCTTTTTTTAGGAGGACTCTCCTTCAAATTTATCAAAATTACAAAAAAATTATTATAATTTACATGGCAAATTATAATTTCAAAAATGAGAAAAGAAAATATATGTAAATACATTATCCATTTCTTGATTATTTTCTTCTTCATAATTTTCAATCATTCCTTGATCAGTTTGTTGTGTATTATTTTGAGAACTAAATGGAGTCTCGTCTCCGTATTCATCCATATCTTGATCTGTTCGTTGTGTACTATTTTGTGACATAATAAACAAATCATCTTCTAGGATCATACTTTGCGTATTATTTCTTGAAGATGATGGAGTTTTGTATTCATCGTATTCATCCATTTCTTGATCCTTCACTCGCATTTTGCAAGTTCCCAAGATATAAAACGCGAAGTAATCTGAATAAGGAATAATTTTAAAAATTTTGAAAAAAAAAACTCAATGATTTAAATCAATTCATAATGATTTTATTTAACTCGATAAAATAGTTTTTTTTTCCCGTAAAGTTTATAAAGTTTGATTATTTTTGATCAATGATTAATTACTACGATAGACAATCAAATTTATATTTTACAGGATAAACTTTATTTTATTATCATAAAATTAATTTATTAATATTATCATTCTTTACACATACCTTATAATTATATTAACTTACACTTTTAATAGCGATAGAACCAACAATTATATCAAGCATCTCATTTTGATCATTAATTTTATCATCAATCTTATAATACTAAATAAAATTTTTTAATATATTAACATACTTACAAATATTTAAAAATATCGATCAATTAAAATTAATTACCTTTTTAATTCTTGAAATATCTACAAAATTTGAAAAATCTTTGATATCACATTCCTCTCCATGAATTAATGCAGATAAATGAGATCTCGCCTAAATTATAAAAGAAAGAAAAAAAACAAAACATACATACATATATATATATAAATATTCATTTATCTATAATATGAAATTTGTTTACCTCTTCACTATTTCCTCCAACTTTAACGACAACGATTGAAGTCGTAGAATCGGAAATACCAAATCTTCGTAATGATTCACTTATCTAATTATTTAAAATTTAAAATTTTTTTTAATAAATATTTTAAAAATGAATAATTTAATAAAATGAACTTACGTTTGTTGTTGGAGAAAGACTATAAACAATTTCAGAATGTACATTATGAGTTTTAAGCGAAGAATTTAATTCATGTTGTACTGCGTCATTTGTAGCTACAAGCAATTGAAACTTATCCAGTACCTAATATAATATAATAGATTATTAATAATTCTATCAACTTAAAAATTCAGATCCTATCATATTTACCATTTTAGCGTCTATAAAGGCGTAAGATAATTCTTGATCATGAGATAATAGACGTTTACGTAATTCCGCTGCATTTGATACGTTTTTATAAAGTAAAATATGAATTTGCCCTCTTGTTGGAAAAGGTTCAAGAGTAAATGATTGCATAATGAGATGCGTAATTGAAATCAGTAATATAAACTCGTATCTTTGCAGTCTTTATCATCTAATCGTAATTGGGGTTAGAATTTAAGTGAACTTCACTAAAAAATTGTTGATAATCTGGATAATCTACAATCAATAATTTGGCACTCTAATGGTCGATCAGAGACAGTCATTATCGATTGACTAGTTGATTTAGTAATACATTTTTTGTTTATCTTTTAATGCAACTACAGTTATTGCTAATGAAATTTTTTAATTGTTGCGAAACAAAAAAAAAAGCCCCCTTCCCAAAAATAAATCATCCAATTTATTAATGTTTATAGAAATGAAATTGCGTTTATTAATTTCTTTATGTGTTTGAAAAAATTGCATAACTTATTTCTTTCTTTTTGAAATTAAGATACTTTACTTGATCCTTCGTAAAATGAACAGTTCTAATCAAAACGATCAGCGGGAGCGTTGAAGATGATAATGGTATTAAACGTTAATGTGAATTGTCCTTTAAAAAATAAAACAAGTAAACAACCAGTATTGTTAATCATCAACATAACTGAAATCAAGATTCTCTTGAATAAAAATAATTGAAGCAATTACAAATGATTTATTAGATTGGCTAGTGGAAGCTTTTCTTGTAAGAAAATTCATTAATAGGCCTGAATCACGCTATCCTATTCCATGTAAAACACTAAACTGTTAAAAAATTTACGTGAATTACTTTCTCTTTTACAACAGGTTTATGATATTGTGCTACCTGTACGGATTTCCCAGATGCAAGGGAATATTATTATTGATAATCTCATTATTAAAAGAAATTTGTGATATAGTTGCATTTTACTTTATAATTTTGTTTTATTAATATATGATATTACGATGAAGATATAAATTATTATTTATCAACAAAAAAATTTTATCTTTTGATACGCGAAAAAAAAATGCAAGCTCTAAGATCAACTAAGTCAAATGACTTATCAGTTGATTGTAACACAACACTATCGAATAAAATCACACTAATTTTAAAACCTTTGACAATTAACGCATTACTGATGTATAAAATTATATTAATAATATTATTAATGTTTGAAATCCTTCGTATTAAAAATCGGATCATTTACAATCAAAGTTAGTCTTATTAGGACTCATGCGAAATATGAAACACGTGTGACATAATCGTAAATTGATTAAATTAATTAATCCTGATTAAAAAAATTTGCTTATTAACCCAATTTGAATAAATTTGGACTGATAAAAACCTCTCCGCTGGTTTTTTCTTTGCATCAAAAAAAAATTTTTTTTTTAAATCATTTATCTAGTTCTAAATTTACCTTTTATTCTTTATTTTTTAACATAAAATAAATATGAGTACACCAACGTAAGTTTTTTCGAGTGTTTTAATTCTCAGAATTCTATTTTTGAAGGGAATTATTTCGATGAACAATTATTGACATATCTTATTAATTGTGCTTCAAATAACACCAAAATATAGTTTATACTAAATCATTTCATTTCATTTTATTAATTAATGTAGTGGAGACTTCGGTCTTATTGGCCTTGCCGTTATGGTAAGTATATGATATTGTAATGTTTGGATTGTATTCTTATTTTGAAAATAACTTTTTTCTTTTGATAATTTAGGGCCAAAATCTTATCCTTAACGTTAATGATCATGGTTATACAGTAGTTGCTTATAACAGAACTGTGTCTAAGGTGGAACACTTCTTGGCTAATGAAGCAAAAGGTAATCTCATTGTTATTTATCAATGCATTGTTTTTCATCTTTTGATATTTAACCAAATTTTTTTTTTATTATGTTACACATATAGGCACTAAAATTATTGGTGCTAGTTCTATTGAAGATCTTGTTTGCAAATTGAAAAAACCACGAAAGATTATGCTTTTGGTTAAAGCTGGATCCGCTGTTGATGATTTTATTGAACAAATCATTCCTCATCTTGATCAGGGTGACATAATCATTGATGGTGGTAACTCTCATTTCCCAGATTCAATTCGTCGATGCAAATATTTGGAAGAAAAAGGTTTCTTGTTTATTGGATGTGGTGTATCTGGTGGTGAAGATGGTGCACGTTATGGCCCTTCTCTTATGCCTGGAGGTTCCAAAGCTGCATGGTAAAAATTATTATTTATTAGAATTCATATATAATTTTTTTTTTTTTAAAAAAAAAAAAATAATAATTTTAATAATTTATTATTAGGGAACATGTAAAACCGATCTTCCAATCCATTGCTGCAAAAGTTGGTGAAGAACCTTGTTGCGATTGGGTTGGTGAAACTGGCGCTGGGCATTATGTTAAAATGGTCCACAATGGTATTGAATATGGTGACATGCAACTTATTTGTGAAGCATATCATTTAATGAAAGAAGGACTTTGCTTTGACCATGATAAGATTGGTGATGTTTTCGAATTTTGGAACAAAGGTGAATTGGACTCCTTCTTGATTGATATTACTAAAGATATTGTGAGATTTAAAGATGAGGATGGTTCTCCCTTAGTTGAAAAAATTAAAGATACTGCTGGTCAAGTACGTATCTATTTAATAGAGTATTTTTATTTAATAAATATCTAATCTATTTTTTACAGAAAGGTACTGGTAAATGGACTGCCATATCATCACTTGACCTTGGAGTTCCAGTTACATTGATTGGTGAAGCTGTTTACTCTCGTACACTTTCATCTTTAAAAGATGAACGTGTTCGTGCAAGCAAAATCTTGCCAGGACCAAAAAATAAGAAATTTGAAGGAGACAAAGACTTGTTTGTTAAACAATTGGGTCAAGCTTTATATGCTTCAAAATTGATTTCCTATGCTCAAGGTTTTATGTTAATGCGTGAAGCTGCTAAGGATAATAATTGGGATTTGAATAATGCTGGTATCGCTTTAATGTGGCGTGGAGGATGTATTATACGAAGGTAATTATTATAAATTTAACTTTTATAAATTAATTAATAAAACTCTTCTTAAGTGAAAATTTTTTCTATTCAGTGCTTTTCTTGGTGATATTAAGAATGCTTATACCAAGAACCCGAAACTTGAAAATTTACTTTTTGACCCATTCTTCAAGAAAGCTGTTGATGATGCTCAAGATTCTTGGCGTCAAGTTGTAGCACAAGCAGCTATTCTTGGTATTCCAACTCCAGCATTATCAACTGCTTTATCTTTTTATGATGGTTATAGACATGAAAGATTACCAGCTAATCTTTTGCAGGTAAAACATTAAAAGAAAATTAACAAATGTTCTAATTAAATAATCAAAGTTATATATGATTGATTAATTAATTTATAATTATATAGGCTCAAAGAGATTACTTTGGTGCCCATACTTTCAGATATCTTGATGAATATGCTGATGATAAACATCCGAAAGATAAAGACGTTCATATTAATTGGACTGGTCATGGTGGAAATGTAAGTTCATCAGCATATTTAGCCTAAATTGTATTAAAAAAAAAAAATGCAATATTTATGATAAGAAAGATGAAAATTTGCTTAAGAGATAATGTATGTAAATAAGCAACATATTTTGATGTAAAACAGTTCATATCAATTTGTCAATATTTTTTTGTATATGATATTTAAATATAAATAAATTAAATTTTCGAACAAATAAATATGTATCTATACTAAATAATAAAACTGTAATGCTTGCGCTATAAAAAGTAAATAAAAAAATCATATCATGTGAACGTAATTTTATTGACAAAATTTCTTATAATCCGAGCTAAAATATGATAATTTAGTGCAAGCCTAAATAAATTGGTTTATTAATTATTATTATTATTATTATTTTAAAGGGAACAGTAAAATTATTAAATTTTAAATTATCATATATAACCAATAACTATGAAAGATTAGCAATACTCATCATATTACTTGGTTATTTTTATAATATGACTTTTATAGTAGTAATAACTGACTAAAAAATTATAAAATCTTGAATTATTAAACTAACTAAATTTTTTATTTAAAAAATTATTTTGTAATTTCTTTTAGTGGTAAGTTAGAAGTTATTTATTAATTCTATTATATTTATATAATATTTACATATTATTTAAACTAACTAAATTCTTTATTTAAAATTATTTTATAATTTCTTTAGTTGGTAAGTTATAAGTTTAATTCTATTATATATATAATATTTACACTATCTACACTTATTTATATAATATCAATAATGTGCATTATAATTTTTATTTCTGTCTATCATTGCCTTCTAGTAAGTCACTAGTAATAATTCCTAATTCACCTGCAATCCATATATCTTAGTTATTGATATTTAATTCATATCTACATTCAAGTTCCTGAATATCACTAATAAATGGCTGAAATACTTCATCAGTTGTAATTGTGAAAGAAATAAATCCAATAAGAAAATGATTTTTAAGTTCTTGTGAAATTCTTATTTTATATTGCCAATCTGTAATAAATGTTACCAATAATTGCATAATAAATAAACCAAATTTGTCAATGTAAATATCAAGAAAGAATTTAATTATTGGTAAATCACACAAAGGATTTTGAATAGTAATATATTCAATAGAATGATGAATTGATGATGTCATAAATCAATTAGTCATATAATTTATTAATTATTTATATAATATATGATTTTTTCAATAGAAAATTGATAATTAATAGGTGGTTTAGGATCCTGCCTACTATTAAGATAGATCATCCTATAGTTTAAGATAAGGTTTATATATAAAATTCTTTAAAGATCCTACTATAAAAAGAAATTTTATGTTACATTGTTATGATTTTTTCCTTTTTAGTTAATTAACTAATAGAATTTAAGCAAATCTTAAAGTAAGGTTTCATATAAAAGTGAAATTTCTATTGGTAATATATTTTAATAATAGGTAGAGTCCTAATGATTTATTAATTAATATTTGTAAGACTAATAATAATTGTATTATCTATCATCTACAGATATCTATTTTGGAAAGCAACATTCTTTTATCTAAATTTAAGTATTGAAGGTAACAAATTAAATTCAAGGATACATTCAATTTTAAAATAAGTATTTGAAGAATTATTAATGTGAAGTATTGATATAATTTGACTATAACATAACTTTCATGTATATGTATTATAATATTGTATATGATGAAATTACTAAGATTGTAAACTACTAAATTATTATATTATACATAATATATAATTAAAAAAAAAAAATAATTAATAATTTTATTTAGAAAATTAATTAAAAAGAATATACAATACTTATCATTATTTAATTTGATGCTTATATTTTACTGTATATATTATCAAAAAATGAAGATTTGTACCAATAATCTTCATGGCATACTTTATATTTATTTTTGCAATATATTTCTAAGCTAAATACATATGCTCATATAACTATAGATTCAATAACACATAATGAAGAATATTTTTTAATGGAAAAATTAAAGCTTGACAGATGGAATTAGATGTTGTTGGTATATTGCAATTGTTAATAGCAATAGTATATTCTTTGAATAAAAAAAATAGTAGGTTATCATAATATTTTTTAACAGTTAAAAATGATGATAACACATCTTTCAGATTAAATTCAGAATGTTTGATGATATTTGCAATATCCTTATATGCTTTTAATCCTAATGTAAACAAATTTAGTATAAATTTTATAATCAATAACATTAAAAATAAATATTATATTAAATATTTATTTATTTGATACTTTATAATCTATAAAAATAATAAGAATATAGTGAAGTTTATAAAATATGATTCTGCATTTCTAAAAAAGTAATATTTTATTTTATTGCCATCATATTCTTTTTGCTTATCAAACTCACTTTCAGTATTACTAAAATTACTAAAATCATCAATATTATCATTATCATTATCATCATTATCATAATAAAAGTTCTCTAATTATAATAATAAAATGTTATTTTCTTCTTAAATATACTTTTATACATTTAAAGAGTCTGAAATTGAATTACAAGTATTTACAAAAGTTGGTATATCATCTAATCTTATATAACAGAATATACTTGAATTAGAAGTAATATAACAATTTTATATTAATAATAATAACAATTGCAATATAATTTTATATTAATAATATAACTATTGTAATATAATTTCAATTTGTTGATTTTATTATTTATAATATATTTATTATAAATATATTGTGGATTATTATAGGTATATTTTTATTATAATTTAAATCATACTTCTAGTTTAAACTGATTTTATTTTTGCTTATTAAAATTCTTCTGTTAATATATATACTGTATATCAGTATCCCAGATATCTTGCAAAAATTAGGGATTTGCCCTTGTACTCCCAGATACTAAACAAAGCTTAAAAATTCTGTTTTTTGCAAATATTTCATGATCTATTAATTCAATTTAAGCAATCTTTTTTTTTATTTTGAAGAGTTCAATAAGAGCTATTAAACAAAAAAATGTTTGCACAAATCTGATTATTAGATCACAAGATAAATATAAAATACTTCTGAGTACTATACAATTCTATGAAATTTTTCAAGAGGAGTACTATGTATAAGGGAGTACTATGGCCTGTGATATACAGTAATTAAAATATGAATTATATGATAAATTGTTTGATTGTAAGCAATGCCTTTCTTAAACTTTTTAAAATTAATATTAAAAAAGAAGAAACTGTTATAGAACTTAAAAAGATTATCTTTGAAAAGTAGAATTTTGATGATTTTTTTTTTAAGTTATAAAAAGTTAATATTCTAGAATGAAAAATTAATAAAATTCATTGCTAACTGTTTTAATATAAGTGAAGATCTTGAAGGCTTAGAAATAAAAGATACCAATAATATTGATCTCTTTAAACTCTTTTTAAATAATAACAAAAAAAGTATACATATTCTTATTGAATCATGTACAGCTTCAAAATTTGCACTGAAAAAATGGAAGCTATTCAAAATGATATTATTGTTGATAACAATTCTTTGACAAGAGGTTTGATCAAATTTATACCTGAAAAATTTAAAATTATAGTAAACAATAAATTAAAATTTAACTAAGAATTTATCTAATAAATAAATCTAATCTACACAAAAAATCCTATAAGGAAACTTAAAGATCAGTAAAAACATCTGATTAAATATTTTATGAATTTATTTATTTTTAAATATATATTTATAAATTGAAAATTATGTTAGACTGACTTACATTTCAACTTAGAGTATTTTATAAAAGAAAAATTAATAGAAATTTGAGAAAGCTTTGCAAAAACTTAGGAAATTTAAATATGATAATTGAAGGTAAATTTAAAATATAATTGTATTTGATTAATATTTACAATTATAGAAGCTAAAGCAATTTCAAAAATTAATAATTGTAATATTTATTGTATATCTGATGGTAATAATATGGCTGTTGCTTCCATTCTTTTTGCAAAAAAATATGTAAAAATAATTTTAATAATCTATACATATTCAGAAAAAGTTGATAAAAGAGGCTACATTATTACTATATTAAATCTAGCCGTAAAAAAGTCAGATATTCATCTTAGAAAAATATCAGTAAAGTTCAAAAATTTTCCAATAATAATTAATTACAAAACTTTTGAACTGCTTTATTGCAATTATCATGATAATTTGTCATCAGGAGTTAGTATTAATGATCTTTTTATAAGCAATAGGTTAATACTAAAATTTTTTTTTAAAATTACATCCTATAAAGTATAGATTATATATAAGTAATAAAAAACAAATCTTAATTTGAATGATTTATTAATTATGAATAAAATTTAAAAAAAATTTTTACTTTTAGTAAAAATAATAATAAAAGAAAAAAGATATATAATTAACCATAAATCATGCAGTAGAAGGTGGGTAGATTAAATAGTTCAACCGAATACAATAAATAATGTATAATATTATAATATTTTATTAGAATTTCAGACATTACATATATAATAATTTATAATTGATCTGCATGAATTTAAGCATTTTACTTTCTCTAAAATAAATCTAATCTGCTTAAAATCAAATTATCACATTTAAATCTATATTAATTTGCTAAAACTTAAAATATGAGTAGGTTTAGAAAGTTCAGAATATGTAAAGAATTTAGAATATAGTAAAATAAAAGCATTTATTTTATAATTATTATTATGATAATTGAACAAAAAGCATTAAATTTTATATTTTCAAGGTTATTTATTATTAATACAGGCTGAAAAGTAAAAAATCAGGTATTAATCAATCACTAATCAGCCATTAATTAGATATTTGATTAGTGACTGATTGGTGTCTGATGGGCATTTTTACCAAATACCGTTACCAATCAGACAATTTGCTAATTTTTGACTAAGGATAGTACTGCAAATAAGCAATTGCAAAATAATTGCAATTTGCAGTATTGCGAAATATTACAGATTTTAAAGTCTAAATATTCTCAAATTCACAATTAGTATTCTGAATTTGATCGGATTTGAGATGAATTTGATCTGATTTGAATTTAGATCAAAAAAAGTTGGATTTGATCCAATCTGAATTTGGATCAAAAATAATTGGATCTGATCCAATCTGAATCTAAGAGCTTGATTTGATTCGGTCTGAATCCAATTTGGATAAAACTGATCTGATCTGGATCTGATCTGAATCTGATCTGAATCAGAAATTAAAAAAACATTTTGCAACCTTTTTTTAAAAATTTATTTAATAAAAAATGTTGTAAAATGTTTTTTATTTCAATTTAAATATTTAACTAAAAAAAACCATTGCGAAATGGTTTATTTAACTAAAAAAAACCATTGCGAAATGGTTTATTTAACTAAAAAAAACCATTGCGAAATGGTTTATTTAACTAAAAAAAACCATTGCAAAATGGTTCTTTTTAATTAAATAATATTGTATCTAATAATTTTTTTGCTAAATCAGCTTTATTATTATTAGTGAAAATATTTGTTAATAACGTAAATATAATAAAATGTGTAAATTGAATATTGTTTGTAATAATAATATATCTGAATAGTCATTTGTATAATGGTACAGTTATTAGATGCAGATTTACTTGCCAAACTACTAGGAGATAATACAATTGTAGTTCTGGGATTTTTTAGTCTGAATACTTACCATATTTTACAAAATATAAGCATCCCTTTTTTGCACTTAATGCCGGTCAAGATTCTCATAATTCTGACCCAAATCGCCATAATTCTGGTCGAGGGTGCCTATTTCATGGGTGCTTAATAACCGCAAAATAAGTTATATAAAAAGATAAATTAAGGTTCGTTTTTTTACTGCCTAAATATTTGTATAAAAAAACGAATTATGTGATTCTTTAATTGTACAAATAATTAACACTCAAATATTACTATTTTGTAAAAAATGCACTTAAAAGAATCTAACTTATCACATTTTCAAAGAATTACGTTATTAACTGTTGGTTTATTTTCAAGATTACGTCACAAAATTTTTCACCTCACGTGAATTATTAATTTGAATTTCAAAGTTTTTAAGGAAAAAACTAGGTTATAAATTAGTCATTTTTAGAATTATAATTACTGACCAACAAATATCGTTCATATCCGGAAATTCTACGACTATCATTTTATCAATTTCATGATATATATCGACAATATTTACTATGATCATCAAGTATTTGTTACATAACTAAATTAAAATCAGTTATTTAATTCATCTGAGATGCGAAGCATCTCTGCATATAGGTAGATATGATACAAAATATCCAATTATAGTTGCATTCAACAATATTTAAAACCTAATATGACAAGATCGACTTGATAATGCATAAAATTCCGGTAACACTTGGATAACCAGATTGATATTACCAGATATTTTTTGTTTGGTTTGTACGTGTAGTTGGTTTTTTGTTAAAAGTAACTGTAAAACATCTTTCTCTTAAAAGTTTTTGAGTTTATCTCTAAATAAGGATAAATTAAAAAGTTAGAAAACCGGACTAATTAATGATGAGTAATTAATAAGGAAATTGTATACGTAAATAATAAATAGTTAAAAATTAACACATGAATTTCTCCAAACGGGTTTGGCATCTTGGCGGTAAAGATTGCTATATAAAGTATAATTGAAGTAAGGAATTCTAGATTAAAAACATGGAAAATTATATTGGTTGCTAGAACATCTTTTTTTAAAAAATTCTTTTATTCTTTTTCAATATCACGCCTTAAATAATGAACACTTATGATAATAATTTCACAGATTCTAATTTATGCCCATATTAAAAATAATTTTAAGGCGTTTTTTACGTCGCTATGCATCAATGGAAAAAAAACTCATTTTAATTTTAATTAAAAAGTAACATAACAATAAATAAATATTCGTTATAAAATTTGCCCGTGATACCATAATTGTCGTGATATGATGCGATATAAATTGTAAAGAAATAAAAAAATGGACGGGTGAAACGGAGTACGATCGATACAAATTTATTTAACTTGGCACATATTATATATATATGAATTCTTAGATCTTTAAAAACTTTTTATTCGTTGTATTGTATTAATTTTGCAAAACGATTAAATGAACCCTTGGACCCGTTAAAGTTACAGTTAACATTTGCGTGACATCTGGTCGATCTGTCTTTATTTGCAAAATATTTTTTTTTTCACTTGTGTAAATATTAAAATATAACATAAATTATATAATTTTTATTTATTAACTAATTTTAAATATCACAAATTTCAAAAGATTTTTTTCCGTAAACACGATAAGTGTGAACATAACTTTGATGATCATTAAATTCTTTTTCCATCTCATTTAATAAAATATCAAATTGCTCAATTGTAATATTCATAAATGGTGCTAAAAATAATTTATATGTATTAAATGCACTCATAAAATTTGATAACATCTATAATAAAAAAAAATGTTAGTATGTAATAATTATATATAATAAATAAAGTTTTAAAACTTACTATTTCACCAGTTTGACCGCACCATTTTCCTATTGGGGTGAATTTTTCTTCATATTGAATATTTGTGATACTACCGTTATCTTCTAACATCTTTACACTTTTTTTTATATTTAATACAAAAATACTTTTCGATTCATGAAATTCTTTTACTGTATAATTAATTAAAATATGACAATTAAAATTAATTAAATTAAAAAAAAAAAAAAAAAAAATTTTTTTTTAAAAAAATTTATAATAAACTTACTTGCATCCATTAATTTTTTTGTAGTTTTTCCGCTTTTTT
>QZLH01000351.1:54076-75295 GCA_003833135.1 Oehlia diaphana | reverse complement strand
AAAATACTTTTCGATTCATGAAATTTTTTTTTTTTATAAATAATTAAAAAATAAAAATTAAAATTAATTAAATTAAAAAAAAAAAAAAAAAATTTTTTTTTAAAGAAATTTATAATAAACTTACATGCATCCATTAATTTCTTTGTAGCTTTTCCGCTATTTTTCACCGAATTACCATAATTCATTACTTCAATCCATCCACCAATTTTAGTAACACGAGTAATTTCATTAATCATTTTTGTTAAATCCTTTAAAGTAAACGATAAAGATAAAAATCTTTTATATACGAAATCAAATGTGTTAGGAGGCCAAGGTAAACCTTCTAAAATATTATGTTGTAAAAATATTACATTTAAAGGGGTTTTTTCCGATGGAGGGTACATTCGAGAAATATCAATTCCGATAAAAGAAGATTGAGGATATTTTTGTGCCATATCAAGAACCCAAGTTCCAGCACAACAACCAATATCTAATACGCTTGCATTTCTTTCCGATAATTTTTCTGAAATAGGAGAAGAAAAATTTCCTTTCCAAATATGACGCAATAAATAGTGTTGTAAATTTAATCTGTTTGATTCTTCTGAATCATTTGGTACGTAATAATTTACTGTACTTTCTTCATTATGAAATCTACGTCCGTTTATGTATCGAAACTTTTCCAGGAATGATAAATCATCATCTTGTTCATAACTGTTTTTGCGAGCCGGTGATGTAGATGGTGATGTTGACATTTTTGACTTTTTAAAATTATAAAAAAAAGAAAAAAAAAAAAAAAAGGAAAAAGAAAATGATTAATGAATAAAAATAAATAAAGAGGAATTTAACAAAGGAAAAAAAAAAGAGATTTTGAGAAATAAAGAGTATATATATATATATTATAACAATTGTTTATCACATGATTATTTTACTGAGTCTAGTTATTTATTGTTTACAATTTTTTTTTTATTTTATTGGTTAAAATATGCATATTTTTTTTGTGTTTTCAAAAAATTTAAAAGAGTTTGACTTGATGCCTAATTTAATCGTCATGCATACATCACCTCCGCAGTTATTAATATACAAATGAGAACCTATTAGTTCTTTTTTTTTTTTTTTTCTCCTTTAAAAAATCGTTCGCGTTGTTTGTTTTTTATAATGGAATAAAGAAAGTTTATAAAAAAAAAAAAAATTCTTAAATTTACGCCTATCATTGTCGATGAATAATAAATTTTAATTTGTTCTTTAATTTTCGTGTTCAAGTTTATTTGCCATTATACCATATTAGATATAAAGTCACTAAACTTGCAAATTAAATAACATGTTGGCTAATTTAAAGTTTTATTAATAAAATACTATGAAGAAAAGTTCTATACATATGTCAAAAAATTCGGAAGAATATTGCAAATATTTTCGGTCTTTTTACCTTTTTGCTTACATATCGATCGATCGAAAATTATCATCATTTTAATATAATAATTACAAAATAATAAGTATACTTCGCATATACTTTTATATACTTTAAAAAATTGATCCAATCCAATATTTTCCTGAAAAATATATAAATAATAATATTATATTATATATATATATGTATATATATATATATATATATAATTTATATATATGTATATATGTATATATAATTTATATATATATATAATTCGGGGATAATTCCGAATTTCCTTTTAACTAAATATAAATGCGTTAAATACCCTTGATACAAACAACGTATACAATATAATTAAAACAATGTGTTATTTTGAATGTTAATTTAACTTAAACAGGGATTTTATATAACTTTTGTAATAGATAATGCAATATGAAGTTTCCCTTGTATCAGTGTAAAACTGACGAATGATCGACTAGTAATTTTATATGGTATTATATAACATGTATAACACAAAGTTTCATCCATTTGCATTAATAAAGAAAAAAAAAAAAAATAATAAATAATTTTCGATTGGCTACAAAAATTGTAAACAAACTGAACCTGCATTTGTCTTCTCTTTCTCTCTTTTTTTTTTAGTACACCTTTTCATTTGCCCAACTGAAAAATTTGATGTCATTATTGTATGCATTGTAGAATATATGATGTGATCCAATTAAATTTTAAATTGAAAGAATTAACTTTCTCGCTATATATAAAATATTAACCGTTTTTTTTTTCTTAAAAATATTATAAAATTTTTATATAATCAAAAATGTATAAACGCACAGTATAAATTAGTATAAATTTGTAATCTTTATAATCTTATCCCTGAATCTTAATTGCCATCTGTGCAACATCATTTATGTTACATAAAAAATGCCCTTATCATAACTTTAATACCTAAAATCTAAACCTAAAGTTAACTTCTAAATATGTAAAGATTGAACTTCTAGACAAATTGGCTAAGCCACAATTATTAAGGTTTCAAAGATATTATAGAGTCATATGCTAGGGGGTATACTTAGGGGCGAATAATCATTTGTCTGAAACATGTGCAGTATGAAAAAATTTTTTAAATTTTATTCATGAGAAAGGAATAAAGAACAGTCAATCAATAATAATGTACAGTATATCGTAAAATGTATAAAATACCTGAGTAGTATATACTATATATAATTACTATATAACTAGAATATAGCTAGAATATATATGGAATTTAATTGCTTGACTCTAATTCTCTTAAAGTTTAATATCCAAAAAATTTTAAAGTTGTGGTTCAGGTGAATTCTGTATTACCCCTAATAATCTTATTGGTATAAATCTTAAAAAAATTCATGATTTACTGTATATCTTATTATTTTTTCATTGTATTGATTTGATTTTCTTTAAAGTTAGAATTTTATTGCTGTTGATCAAACATCAAACAGAAAGTGCTTACTGAATGAAGATCTAACAAAAAAAAATTTTTTGTTGTGATTAATTAATTGGATTTGAAGAAGTATTCAGATGTTGGTTCACTATTGGATGTGTGGCCTTTAAGCCTTGAATCCTAATATCGATATTTGAATCACGTGATCACTTAAATATTGTCCCATTTCGATTTCGTCAATTTATTTTTTGTATTTTCGTGTTTGAAAAATTTTTACAATTTTTTTTTTTTTTTTCTCAACTTTTTCTTTAAACTTATTAAATAATCCTTTTTATTACTATATAATTATTCAGGGAAAAGTACTCTTTTTTTTTAAAAAAAACATCAAAAAGTTTTATCTTTCCATTTAATTATTATTTATTTATTTTTTTTTTTTTTGACTTTAAATATTTATATAAAAAGTTTCTTTTTTAAAAAAAACCCCCTTTTTTTACAGAATCTTAAAAATGTTAATGATAAAAAAAAAAGAAATCATTATTTTTATTTTTTTTTTTTTAAAAAAAAAAAATAGGCCCTCTTAAGACTTTAGGCTTCCCCGTTAATTTCGATCAGGTTGTCTCAAAACAAAGGGCAATAGTTACCCCTGAAGTCACTGAGATCACTGAGGTCAGGCTTGCGACACGGTCTGAACAAATCCTGCGGAATTAGTATCCTCGTACAAACCCATGCAAGCCGATGAATCGGGCTTGTGATACACTTGTCCCGTTTATAAAGGGGTTTCGATTGATTTTTTTTTATTTCGTTAGAAAGTAGAAACATATAATTTTTTTTAATTCATAAAAAAATCAAGTTATTAAACATGGTATTTATTCTAAGAATTTCGTTAAAATGCTTTTATTTAAGACAATTTTTTAATAAAATACCTGTTTGATTTATTAAGCCTCCAAAAAAATCAACAGCCAAAGATCGAAAGTTTGAAAAAGCAGATTGGAAAGAAGGTTTTAAGAAAAAGCAAGTTGGAATAGCTGATATGACTATGTTGAGTAAAGTTAATAATGAAGCTATTAACGAAAATTTAAAGAAAAGGTTTGAAAATGCTGAAATATATGTATGTAATTAAATCAAAATTTTGGAATGAATCATATTTTTTTTTTTGTTGATTAAAATTTTTAGAGTGTATTTCAGATTGGATAAATTTTTATTAACATTCAATTAATAGACATATATTGGTCATGTACTGATCAGTGTAAATCCATTCAAAGATTTGGGTATATATACAGATGAGATCTTGCGTAGTTATACTGGTAAAAATAGATTGGAGGTAATATATATAATGAAATTGATGTTTTTTTGTTTGATCTTAACTTTTATTCACTGAAAAGTTTTTTTTTTTTTAATATTTAGATGCCTCCTCATGTTTATGCTGTTGCCGAGTCATCATATTATCATATGAATAGTTATAAAGAAAATCAATGTATCATTATTAGGTATTTTGTGCTAATAATGTAAAAAAGATGATGATTTAGATATTATTTATCATATTAATAATTTATTATAAATTTTAGTGGTGAATCTGGTGCTGGGAAAACTGGTTAGTATTTAATATAATTTTAAAAGTTGAAATGATAATGAATTCATTATTTATTATTATTATTACTTTTTTAAAAAAAAACTCAGAGGCTGCTAAGAGGGTAATTTATTTAAATCAAGTGATAATTGTTTTATCATACAAATATATTTAATTAATCTAATATTTTTTTTTTACTTTACAGATTATGCAATATATTGCAACAGTTAGTGGTGGTGCAACCTCTTCAATTAAGGAAATTAAAGATATGGTTTTAGCTACGAATCCTCTATTGGAAAGTTTTGGTTGTGCTAAAACACTTAGAAATAATAATTCAAGTCGTCATGTAAGTTATTAATTAATTACCTATTAATTTTGGAAGTTATTAAATTTTGAATAATTAAATTTGGTTTAAAATTTTCAGGGAAAATATTTAGAAATTCAATTTAATAGTAACGGAGAGCCTGTTGGTGCTATTATTACTAATTATTTATTAGAGAAGGTGAAGTCACTTTTTTTTTGGTCTCATTTTTCGACCAAAGATATATTTAAGAGTAATTCAGATTTTTTTAAAGGAATATTAACATTTCTTTATTTAAATAGGGACGTGTTGTTGGACAAATTGAGAATGAACGTAATTTCCATATATTTTATCAATTCACTAAAGCCGCTTCTTCTGAATATCAAGGTACGTTATTTTTCAGATATACTGATCTCCCTTTTTTTTTTTTAAAAAAAAAAAAGATTCCTAACAAAAATATTTCTTTATAGAACAATTTGGTATTCAGGGTCCTGAAAGTTATTTATATACTAGTAAAAGTGATTGTTTAGATGTTGATGGTATTGATGATGTAGAAGATTTTGAAGAGACTTTGGTAATAATTTATATATCTTTTTATTATTGCAAAGCAATATTATATACTTAATGATGGTTCTTATGTTTAAAATTATAGAAAGCGATGGAGGTTATCGGACTTCATAAACATGAGCAAGATGATATTTTTAGAATGTTGGCAATAATATTATGGTTGGGAAACGTTTTATTTGACGAGGGAGATGATGGAAATTCTGTTATCAATGATGAAAATGGTAGATATAGACAATCTCGACATAATTTTTTGAGTCGATTATGAACTAATTTATTATATTATATATATAGTTACAAATTACATTGGTCATTTAATGGATGTAGATTCGGCAGCTTTAAACAAGGTATTTTTCATGTTATAACTCTTCGTGAAAAACAAAAAAAAAATTTTTAACACTAATATAATAGGTTTTAACAAGTCGTACAATTGAAACAACACGTGGAGGGCGTCGTGGTTCTGTATATGACGTTCCTCTTAATCCCGTTCAGGTATCTTGTTATTTATTTTTCTTTTGATTTTTTCGGGTTTACATATTAAAAATTCTTTTATGTAATATAGGCATCAGCCGTGAGAGATGCATTGGCCAAAGCGATATATAATAATCTATTTGAATGGATAGTAGAACGTGTAAATAAAGCATTACGTTCACGATCACAATCATCCTATGTAATTGGAGTGTTGGATATTTATGGATTTGAAATTTTTGAAGAAAACTCATTTGAACAATTATGTATAAACTACGTTAATGAAAAATTACAACAAATATTCATTGAATTAACGTTAAAAGCTGAACAAGAAGAATATGTCAAAGAAAAAATTAAATGGACACCAATAGATTTTTTTAATAATAAAGTAGTATGCGATTTAATAGAAGAAAAACGTCCTCCAGGTTTATTTGCTGCCATGAATGATGCTTGTGCTACTGCTCATGCTGACCCTGAAGCTGCTGATAATAGTTTTGTTCAACGGTTAGGATTTTTAAGTTCAAACCCTCATTTTGAGAGTAGAGGTAGTAAATTTTTAGTTAAACATTATGCCGGTGATGTCTTATATTCTATACCTGGTATGACTGATAAGAACAAAGATCAGTTGGTAAAGGATATATTGGAGTTAGTTGCCTCAAGTGATAATGAATTCTTGAGTGCATTATTCCCTAATCGCGTGGATAAAGATTCTAAAAAGAGACCTCCTACCGCAAGTGATAAAATTAAGGTACGTGAGTGATTCAAGGAGGGAAGAGGAGGATTTGAATTTTTTTTTAAAAAAAAAAAACCTTTTTTTTTTTATTTAGGCATCAGCAAATGAATTGGTGAAAAAATTAATGCAATCTCAACCTTCTTATATACGTACCATAAAACCAAATCAAAACAAGAGTCCTTCAGAATATGATTCAAAAATGGTTTTACATCAAATTAAATATCTTGGATTAAATGAAAATATTAGAGTACGTAGGGCTGGTTTCGCTTATAGGCAAACATTTGAAAAATTCATAGAAAGGTAATTTATTCTGAAAGAAAGGGTAGGAAGTAAATTATTTATTAATATTGTATTTTAAATAATTGATGATTATTTAGATTTTATTTGTTATCGAAGAAAACTTCTTATGCTGGAGATTATATTTGGAAAGGTGATCAGAAATCTGGTACACAAACCATTTTAAAAGATTGCGGTATTGCGGCTGAGGAATGGCAAATGGGTGTTACAAAAGCATTTATTAGACATCCAGAAACGGTAAACATAAAAACTTGGAAATTTTTTTTAATATCATTTCTTTCTTTATATTAAATTCTACTTTTAAAATCCATTAAGATTTGGGCACTTGAACATTTACGTGATAGATATTGGCATAATATGGCAATGAGAATTCAGCGAGCGTATAGAAATTATGTGAGATATAAGAATGAGTGCGCTAGGCGTATACAAAGATGTTGGAATAAGAACAAAGATCAAATAATTTATGTACAATTAAGAGATTATGGACATCAAATACTGGGACAACGAAAAGAAAGAAGAAGAATGAGTTTATTGAGTATGAGAAAATTTATGGGAGATTATTTATATGTTAATGACGAAAGTGGTGAAGAGTTAAGAAGGGTTTGCAATCTTGGAAGTGAGTAAATTCAAAAAGGAAAAATGATAAAGGAATATTGATTATTTTGGGAGAGATATATTAATTTTTTTTTTTTTTATTATTAGCTAATGAACTCGTAGCATTTAGTAGCAAGATTCAATTACTTGTTGGTCGTCTTGGAAGATCAAGTAAACCGAGTCCTAGATATTTGATTTTGGTATAAAAAATTTTTTTCTCTTTTATTTACTTTAACTGAATTTATTTTAACTTGATATTAATTTTTTTTTTGTAGACTGATAAAGCAATATATATTATTATATCGACAATTGAAAAGAAACTTTTGACAATGAATGTTGAAAGAAATATTCCATTAATCTCAATTACTGGGGTCAGTTTGTCAAATTTAAGAGATGATTGGGTAGTACTACACGTTAATAATCCGACTAAAGAATTGGGAGATCCAATATTTTCATGTCTTTTCAAAACAGAATTACTTGTTCATTTATTACAAAGAACAGGATCAAGAATACAAGTTAAAATTGCACCACAAATAGAATATTGTAGAAAATTAAACAAAACTGCCACACTCAAATTTGTTAAAGATGAAAGTATTAAAAAGAATGATGTATATAAAAGTCATACAATTAGTGTGTCTAGTGGTGAACCTGCAGATAGTTTATCGGATCCTCCTTGTCAAAAAAAAGAGCCTCCTCCGAGACCTATCACTTCTGGAAAATTATTGAAACCAGGTGGTCCTAAAAAAAAAGTAACTCCCTCAAAAGCTACAAAGAAGCCACCACCAGCTATTACTCCAGATCCAGATACAGAAGCTACAACTAATTATAGAAGAACATCTACTGGTCCAGTTAAAGGAATTCCACCACCACCACCGCCTCCTGCACCGCAAAAACCACCTTCACCTCCACCTCCACCTACAAATCCAACTTTTAAGGCCGTTTATGATTTTTTAACGGAAGATACAGGAGAATTGCCATTTAAATCTGGGGATACATTAGAAATTCTTCAAAAAGATGATAATGGTTGGTGGTTAGCTAAAAAAGATGGTAAACAAGGATGGGTACCAAGTAACTACTTGGAAGAGATTAAAGTAGCACCAAAAACAAATCCTGCATTACCAGCTAGACGTAAACCTCCACCTGCTGCTCCCCAAGAAAAGAAAAAGGAACCTCCGCAAGAATTTGCTGCTGAAGAAGAAGTAGAAGAAAAGGAGCCTGCAAAAAAATCTCGTTTTAGTATTTCAAATCCAACAAGTAAAAGTTTTAATGATTCCTCAGCTCCTGTACCTGTATTCCCAGGTATGGCGCCTGTTAATAGTGCAAGTGGTGTACCTCCATGGAAGGCTGCTCTTGAGGCTAAAAAGGCTGCTGCTAGGGTAAGTTATTTTTTATTTAATACTACCTATAACATGAATTAATAATTTTTTATTTTTTCAAAAAAATTTAGGCTTCTGAAACTGTAAATTCAACTGAGGATACTGAAAATGAACATCCAGTCGCTCCTTCGAGAAAAACAGTGGGATCTGGTATGTAAATATTTGTTTAAATCAACTTTTACTATTGATAAACATAGTAAGATTAATAATTATATATACAGCTAAGAAAGCTCCACCACCGGTAGTTTCTAAACCGACAATTCCACCTAGACCTTCGACCGGAGGCAAGCCTCCTGCTCCTCCAAGACCGGGGACTTCAGGATCAAAAGTATGTTTGTTAAATTTGTAAAGTCATTCATTATCTTATCAGTTGGATATCATATTTAATATTTTATACTAATTATTTAGCCACCGGCACCACCGCGACAAAGTGGACAGATGAGCATTGCTGATGCAGTAAGTTTGATTTAATATTTTCTTTTTTTTTTTAATATTGAGACATATTCATCATAATTTACTATTGATCTATTATACATTTGTTATTTAGCTTAAACAGAGAAATAAAAGTTTAAATAACAATGACGATGATGATGATGATGATGATGAAGATTGGAATTAATTAGATAATTAAAATTCTTCTTAATGATAATCTAGTCATAAAGAAAAAATTATAACCTAAAATTAAATTAGAAAATTATTTATTTCTGTTAAGGTTTAATTAATTATTTATTGTTTTTTTTTTTAAAAAAAAAAAAAAATTATATTCATCTGTTTTAATTTTTTTTTATCAAANCCTAAAATTAAATTAGAAAATTATTTATTTCTGTTAAGGTTTAATTAATTATTTATTGTTTTTTTTTTTTAAAAAAAAAAAAATTATAACCTAAAATTAAATTAAAAAATTTTTTTTTTTTTTTAAGGTTTAATTAATTTTTTTTTTTTTTTTTTTTTTAAAAAAAAAAAAAAATTATATTCATCTGTTTTAATTGTTATTTATCAAAATTTATATATTATGATTATTATATTAATATCTCCTAAATTATTAATAAACATAATAACAATCATCTTTTCAAAAAAAAATTCTTTTCACTTATTTTATTTTTATGAAAGAATACTGTAGACTTTTTATTATTGTATATATATATATTTTTTATTTTATATGATTGGTATATATATACAGTAAAAAATTTTTAGACATGATGAATATTATGTACCAGTTATTATAAATTTATTAATTTGATTTTAATTCAATATATTTTCCATTAAATTATATATTATGAGAAAAGTAGAGAAAAAAAAATGTAATAAATAAATAAATTATAATTTATAATTTTAAAAATTATAACTATCATAATTAGAAGGAGCATAGAAAAATCCAGCCATTAATACCGCGTAAGATAAAATTAATATAGATCCTTTAAAATAATTCGATTTTCCTTCTATGTAAGTATAAGTTAATAAAAATACTGAAAATACTACAGCAAATACATCCCATTTGGGGAATACCAACCTATAATAATAAAAAAAATTTTGGTTTAGAAAAATATTTTTTTTTTAAAGAAAAAAAAGAAAATTAGAAAGGTTAATGACTTACGTGAATGTGCGATCTTTCTGTTGATCATCTGTTTTGCCTCTATTAACCCAACCAGAATATGCTACCATAGCTGGGATTTGTAAAAGGCATACTTGTAATGCATAAGCTGAACCAATTTCCATACTATAATTAAATTAAATGAAATAAAAAAATTAATCAATGTTAAAATAAAAGTTTTTTTTTTTTGTTTTTTTTTTTTAAAAAAAAAAAAAAAAAAATTTTTTTTTTTTTTTTTTTTTTTCTCTTCATATATTAAAAAAGAGCTATTCAATGGGTTCATACGTTGTATAAAAAAAAACGAAGTAAATTGGTTTAAAAACAAAAAAAAAAAAATTTCTGGTAAGTTTTAAGGGGTGAAATTTTTTTTTTTAAAAAAGAAATGTAAGAGAAATGTCGAGAATCTAACTAAATTTGGGAAGATTGGATAATTTTTTTTTTTTCAGGGTATTAAAAAAGTATTTTTTTTTTTTAGGGAGGGAGGGTGTGATCTTTAAGAAGGTTGTTAAAAAAAACGATTTACTATTTTTTTTTTTTTTGATCGACAATTTTCGACAATCATAGCCCCGGCATTTGCATTATTACATTATTTACATTATTTTAATTATTTTAATTATTTTACCAATTTTTTTTTTTTTTTTTTATATGTATAAAAGTGGATTAAAAGTTGAATATCACAAAATAAATTCTTTGATAACTATATAAAGTAAATTATGTGATAAAACTGAAAAGTATTTTAATTTTTAAAATAAATAAATATATATATATATTATATATATTATTATTATTGTTTGTGTTCCGTTTTCTTTGAGTTAAGCAGCTTTGTTTATTACCTGCCAATCAAAATTCTCGAATAATTCAAATAATTAAATAGTACCAAAATAAAAAAATCACTTTAACTTTTTAGTAATGAGGTTAACATAAATAAATTATTTGATTTTTTGTATACAAGTTTTAATATAAATATCGGATAATACTTTGACGTTTAAAAATTAAAGAAATCGAAAAAAAAAAAAAAAATTTTAAAAAAAAATTTTTTTTTTTTTTTTTTTTTTTTTTAAAAAAAAAAAAAAGAAAAATTAATTTACCTAAGAGCAATATTTCCATATAAAGAAAATAACATTGCATTAAGAAATTCTGTTACGTTTGGTACTAAAGCAAACAGAGTTAATCCTAATATTTTTTCTGTCGTATTAACATGTTTTAAAACAAATGTAACATTCTCAACCAAAATTTCTAAAAAAAATGAAAAAAAAACATTCAAATTAATATTTAAATTAATATTTAAAAATCATGGAAGACTTTTTAAACTAAAAAATTCTCTTACCTGCAATGAAAGAATATAAAGCAGTACAAGATAATAATACGAATCCACTTTTAAATTTACCCCAATTAGGAGAATCATGACCATGAACTTCTTCTACTTCTTCAGGTTCATTAGCATGTCTTAAATTAATTGTTGGTTGATTAGGTACACTAGCTAAATTAATTGTATTATCATCATTATGAACAAGTATACTCTGAATTGGAATTGCTGAACTAGGTGCTGACATAGCTCTCGGTAATGGTGGTGGTAAATGTTCATTCTGTGGATTAACATGTTGCTGTTGTTGATGTAGGAAATTTGGTGAGTGTGGAAGTAGTTGTTGAATAATATTTGCGGGAACCCAACGTTGATATATGGATTGTGGTCGTTCCGGTCGTTCTTGTGGTGTTTGATAAACTAATGCTGCGTGCGTATGTAATGAAAACCATAATCCAATTAAATATGACTACACAACATGTCATAATTCTGTCAGTAATAGTGAATAAATTTTAGATTAAAAAAAAAAAAAAGGTTTAAGGAGATGTTTACCAATAAAAGAATTATTGAACAGAAATACATCAATGGTTTGACGTGATCTTTGTATAATGGAGTTTCGATCGGTTCAACTTCTGAGTGCGAACATATCTGACAAGATTCTGCAAATAATGCTTCATCACACGGTTTACAAGACATTTTATACTAATAAAAAGCAATAAAAATTAAAATACTTTTTTTTAAAAAAAAAGTTTAAAAAAAAAAATAAATAAAATTATTAAAATTATTTAAAATAAAAACAAACTTACAGGAGCATATGTTTGAAAGAACAAAGTTGGAGTAAATGCACCAATGATAGCCATAATAAGCATGGTTGATGTCACTCCTATAAAATTCAATAAATAAATTCAGCACATACACATATATTTATTTATATTTAAACAAGGAAACTTTTTCATAAAATTACCTGCACTTTTAGAATTAAAATTTTGTTCTTTTCTTTTAAAACCACCACTTACCATACTAACACCAGGCATTAACAGGACACCAGCCATAATACTTCCAATAATACTACCCTCCGTTAATTTACCTTTGCCTCTATTTAAAGCAATAGCATATAAAATAATTTCAATAATACTACCAAAAGTTGCATTAATAACAGCTCCCAAACCAATAGATGATTGAGCTGAAATAGAAGCTACTGCTGTACCAATAAAATAACTTAATGGTATAACTGATGCTAATGATAATGCAAATATAAATTCTTCTGTTGAAAAAAAATAATCTTTAAATTTATGTTTAAGAAATCGATCATCTATAATAACAAAGAATACTATCGGCATTAAATTTATAAACATTATGTTAATCCCTTCATATGTATACTTGTAATATTGCAATCCAAAAGCTCTATATGTACATAATAATACTGCTGATCTTGATGTTGTTCGAGATGAGCCTGATTTAAAATGTAATGATAACGGTTTTCTATTTAAGTGTTTAAGTAATTCAAATATTAATTTTGCCATTGGTATTGGAAATACTGATAACCAACATATGACTGAAACGAAAAAAAATGATGGGGCTAAAATATTGATAAATAACTTGTTAAATTATGTTCACATATTATATAATAAAATGACCAATTTCTTGTGACTCACCTAGAACTGTGTAGAACAAGAAATAAAAGAAGACGCCTGATGGACCAATTTCATCCAACTTTTCAAATAAATTAAATTTTTCTGAACGGCTATTTCTTCTTGAATTGATATAAAGACTTCTTCCCAATAAAGGTCTAGTCTCACTTTCCTCGATATCCACATCATGATGACTAAAATAGTCAGTTTGTTGTTCATGACTTGATGTATCATCAAGCCAATCATCGTCTTTTTCGACAAATTTACCGAATGGCCAAAGTATATAAAAACTTAATTCTTGTAATACTTGTGCGTACCTCCATCCTCCAAATGGCGTCAAAAATAATATAATTGATACAACATATGATATCATTGCTAACCACCATCCAAAACATATTGCCCAAACAATGTTACCGAAACTAAAATATAAATCTGGAGATGGTACTGAATGAAGCGCTGAATTCGCATTACGCGTCACAGACCGAGATTTTTTATATAACGCCGGTTTCCATATTGGCAAACCAAATGGATGAGTAGTGTTGATAGCCTAATCGTAAATATAATTAAAAGGTCTAATCCGTATTATAAATCAGTAAAAACAACTAGCATACATTCAACTTACTTCTTGTCTATCTTTAAGAGTGACAAGTTCATGATCAGATTCATCCTCATCAATTTCATCTTCATTTTGATTTTCATCAATTGCGTCATCTTCCACATGAGATGATGCACTAGTTTTTCTACGTCTATATGAATGCCGTTTTCTTAAACCTTTTCTTTTACGTCTTTTAGAATCGCCAGAATCGTAATCGTAATCATCATCTTCTTCATCATCGTCATCATAAGATTTGAGCCGACGTAATTTAGGCGTCAATAATGTTGGTGTCGTGGGATTTGATCTTGGATCATTGATCGATATTCTGTGTGGTCCTTCGGAAGGTTCAACACTACTATTGACACTACTGCCCGCAATCGCTGAAGCTTGAGTAGGGGGTACACTCTGATTATCTTCTTGTGACATTCTCTAAGTTATTTACTATTATTTTAAGCTATAAACTAATATTACAAGTTTTATTATCATTGAATTATATTATTAATTACCTATTTTCTTTTTCATAAACAAAAACAAAAAAAAAGAAAAAGGAGAAACAATAAATTATTGAAAAATATCTAATTAGGATTTAAATTTATAAGTTTAAGTGTACGACAAAGGATTACCATAAATGTAATCCCAATAAACTGTAAACTTTTTTGCGATGCAATGGATAATGGATAACTAAATATTTATATCACGTTTTGTTTGTTTTAACTTTAGATTACTTTATATCATAAAGATTACTAATTTTGTAATGCTAATCGGGAGTAACTTTTTGATTTCCTCCCAAATTAATAATTTATTAATAATTATAAATCCCTTGGCGTTCTTAGTCCTAAAATAAGATTCTCCCTTTTTCTCCTTTCTCCTTAAAATCAAGATATCGCTGCACTTACACGTGATTCACGTATGTGTGACTTCATAAACGAAACGAGAAAATATTCTCAGAATAATAACGAGTAATATTTTCATCAATAGATCTTAAATTTGCAGTTGGGCAATGGCACTTGAACAATATCAAAGAGAATTTATAGAGTTCTTAATTTCACAAGATATTTTAAGTTTCGGTTCGTTTACATTAAAATCTGGTCGAATAAGTCCATATTTTTTGAATACTGGAAAATTATGTACCGGAGAATCATTATCAAAAATTGGTAAATATTATGCAAAAACCATAGAATCATATTCACATGAACTAGCTTATGATGGAATATTTGGACCGGCATATAAAGCCATACCATTAATATCTTCAACAGTTGTAGCATTATCAGATATATTCAAAAAAAATATACCATATTCATTTAATAGAAAAGAAATAAAAGATCATGGAGAAGGCGGTAATATCGTTGGAGCATCTCTTAGTGGAAAAATATTAATTATTGATGATGTTATTACGGCTGGTACTTCTATTAGAGAAAGTTTTGAAATCATTTCTAAGCATGGAGCGAAGGTTTCTGGTGTTCTTATCGCTGTCGATAGACAAGAAAAAGGAACTGGACATAAATCTGCTATACAACAAATCGAAAGTGATTTTGATGTTCCTGTTAAAGCTATTGTTAATTTAGATCTAATTATTGAATATATTAAAGAGAAAGGTGGTTATGATGAACAATTAATAAGGATGAAAGAATATAAAGCTCGATATGGGGTATAAAGTATAATTAATGATAGAGATCTTAAAAAAAAAATTAAAATTTATTAATAAAATTACAAATTCTAATCTTTCTAATCTACAAGATAAATTCCTAACTCTTTTCTCATTTCTTCAATATTTTTATCCCAACACTCTTCGTAATAAACATTCAATAAAAATTTACATTGAGATCCACATTGTAAAGCCCAAGGGACATATTTTTTAAATAATCTTTCTTTTTCCTTAAAAGAAAGTCTTATAGGCCCAAAAATAGAACTCAATAAAGTCATAGGCAATCCAGTTTGAACTAACTCAAACCATTTTAATGCCAATTCACCTTCAACATTTGTAGGTAAATTAGTTAAAGTATGAAAAAAATCATGACATTCCCTATATCTTTGCATGACATAAGCTAATTCATCATCATAAATATACTGTACTTTGACTCTTGTATCTGGCGTTACTTTTTGTTCATCCAAAAAATTTGCGTATTCTTTACCAAATGTTCCTAATGGTAATGAACGTAAATATGGAACATCTATTGTACTTGAATGAATTCGTGGACGCTCTCTAAGAATTCTCCGCCCTGTTTTGTCTCGTAACATATTATCTCTCATTTCATTAACAAATATTGATCCCGTTGTCTCTCCTAATGTCGCTATCATATCTATTAAGGAAAAAATGAAAATTAAGTTGAGTTTATAACAATGAATGGAAATAAAAAAGAAGTTTACCTCCTCTTTTTGGATCAAAGAATGCTGTAAATGCCGATGATACTGCAAGTATACTTTTTTGAAGATTTGATATTTGCGCATTTGTACTTGATGCATAGTGTGCTCGTAATTCTAATTTTTTTTATCTAAAGCATTATTATATTCATTATATTCATTTATAATTATATTTCATTAATACAATACCTCTATGTAAATTAATAGGTAATATATTTCGAGTTAGTAAAATTTTTCTTGTTAAAACTTGTGATGATACCGGTAATGATAATGTTGAACGCAACATTTCTTTATTGAATTAATTAAAAATGGAAAAATGAGTAATTATTAAGGCTTTTAATAATAATTTAATTAAATAATTATTTATAAATTTAGTATTCAACAATTTAAATTAATATCGTATATAATGATACATGATAAACTTGATAAACTTGTGAAACGATTTTATGGTTCTTTTAGAAATTGATCTCGTGAGATAAGTGAGATTTCACTGGAAATTCACGTGACAATAAATTATTAAATAAGTCTTTGAATTCATCTCTTGGACGGAACTGCCAGCATATAGAATTCTTCAGAATCTAAATAATAAACCTTCTCCAGCACAAAATTTCCGCCTGATTAGCCTTTATCCTTTCATTTTCTGCAGTACATGCATTTTCATATAAGCGGTCTATATTTTATGAGCCAGACGAAACGAGTTCATAAATTCGAAAAGACAGATAATATTTTCTTAAATCTTGCTAATTGGATTGAAAAAGTTTTTTGCTAAATCTGTTCGATGGATCACATTTCGGGATAAAATTTATATTTGCGGTTGTAAAAATATTACATCTCACTTTAATATATTTTGCTATTTGTAATATATTAAAAATTAAAGGATATATATTTAGAACACTATGTAGCATGGCACTTTCCTAAGATAAACAAACATCTGACTTTTTTGCCGGATTTAATACAGCAATGATGTAGGCTTTTCCGTCAACCTTCCCCGGATATGCATAGATTATTGGAATTACTTTTGCATATTCTTCTGCAAAAAGAACGGAAGCAACAGTCATACCACCATCAGATATACTGTATGTTGAATTTTACGATCACCAACTACTGGAACTGCTTTAGCTTCTATAATGTAGATATTAATCAGGTACAGTTATATTTTGGATTTACTTTCAATTATCACATACCTAAATCACCTAAGTCTTTGCAGAGCTTTCTCAAACCTCTGTTAATTTTTCTTTCATGAAGTACCCTAAATCGAAATGTAGACCAGTCCAACGTAATTTCCAATTCATGAATGTATATCTAGAAATAAATAAGTTCATGAGATATTTGTTCAGGTGTATCAAAACCAGATCTTTACTGACCTTTAAGTTTTCCTTAAAGGATTTTTTGTGTAAAACAGATTTTGTTTGTTGGATGAATTCTTTAAACGAGCTAAATTCTAACTTGTTATTTACTCCAATTTTAAATCCTTCAGGTGTAAATTTGATTGAACCTCTTACTGAAGAATTGTTATTGATCATAATATCATTTTGAACAAGTTCCATTTTTTCAGTGCAAATTTTGAAGCTAATACATGGTTCAACAAGAATATGTATACTCTTTTCATCATTATTTAAAAAGAGTTTAAAAAGAGTTTAAAGAGATCAATATTATCAGCAGTATCTTTCATTTTCAAGCCATCAAGATCTTCCCTTATATTAAAACAGTCAGCAATGAGTTTTATTAATTTTTCATCCTACCCACATCAATTTTTCACAGCTTAAAAGAAAGATCATTAAAATTCTGCTCTTCAAAGATGATCTTTTTGAGTCCTATAATGGTTTCTCCTCTTTTAATATTGATTTTAAAAAGTTCAGAAAGGGCATCACCTATAATCAAACAATTTATCATGTAATTCATATTCTTGTTATATTAATGAAAGAATTTTTAATGAATTTTTAGTAAGCAAAAAGAGATCAGTCTAAATTAGAGGTGTGGTTTAAATTATATTATTTATAAAAGGTTGTAAAATTGCAACTATTACAACATACATATAACACCTTTGTTGTAATTACAACACAGTATTATAATTATTATATTATACTGTATTATAATTACTATTAGTATTGTAATTATTATATAGTATTTATAATTATTTTCAATTATACAAATATATATTATAGTATATCAATTCTTTTATGATATTTGTTTTACAAATATTTATTTTTGTAATTTTTATTTTTTAAAAAAGGAAATTTTTGAAAAATCATGAGTTTTGTAATATTACAAATTTACAATACTTTAATTTTTAAAGTAGTAATAGGTTGCTATTAAAATACTGTCAATACAAGGTAGTAATTATTATCTTTAAATTATAATAACATTATTACATGTTATATTTTTATGTAAAAATATTAGCCTAAAAAGGCTAATAGTGATGATATATTCTGCAATCAAATTTTAATTAAGAGAAAAAAAGATGAAGTGGCTGATCAAAAAACATTACAATTATTTTAGAATAATGACATATAGTTGTATGTGAAAAAAACATAATTAATAATATCCTAATTACTATTACTCATACAATATTTCATACAGTTAAATTTAATAATTACTTTATTTAACTTTTTTTGAGATCTTTTTTGTTATGAATTACAATTGCTTGACTAAAAATTATAGGTATTCTGTAATTCATTTTTTTTGCCACACATTATAAAAGAGTTGCTGATATTAATGTACAGTAAATAAGATATTAGAAGTGAGAATATCATCTTTATCCATTATATCAACTTTTAAAAAGTTAATTTTTTACTAGCTGATAAAATTATAACATTCTCCCTATATTTATATAATAAAAAGTCTAATGATGATCTGATGGAATCATAAGATACTATTAAAGCAAATACCATAATAAAGATAAATTAATAAGTTAGAAAATATATAAAAGATATATTAATTTTTAATAATATATTACTACTAAAATTCTAAATAGTTCAGATTGGTCTGAGATAGCTAGAAAGTAACCTGAAACTAGATTGAAATGGTTTATTTCAGTCCAGTTTAATTTATATTAAAAAGATAATTAAGATTAGATTAAATGAACTAATTATTTTAGTTTGATCCAGTTCAGTCTTATAATAAAAAAATAGTGCAAAAATGTTTTTAACTAAAATTACTTTAAAAAAACATTTTGCAATATTTTTTCATTAAAAATATTGTAAAAACATTTTTTTATAATAATATATTAAAAAAAAATTTTGTTGTGTAAACATTTTTTTAATTAAAATTATTTTGAAAAAATGATTTTCAACATTTTTTCATTAAATTATTATAGAAATGTTGCAAAAATATTTTTTTTATTTCATAATGTTTTTTCATTAAATTAATTAAAAAAATGTTATGTAAATATTTTTAATATGTCCTAAAAATGGCAGGATTATATCAATAATTTTGGTCAAATTTTGGACTTTTAGCAATAATTTTGGCATTATAAATTTTAGATTAGTTTTACCAGTTTCAGATTAGTTTTACCAGTTTTACCAGTTTTGGAAAATAAGAAAATTTCAGAAATAGTTTTACCAAATTTCGGTTTTGACAATTTCAAAAACTATTAAGTTTCAGGCAACATCTTTAATTTAATAAACTGAAATATTACAAGATAAAATAAATGAATTATTAATGTATTATCTATTTTTTAAAAATTATAAAAATACTTATTTATTTTAGGTTTAAAATCAATTTATCATAAAATAGTTTTCTTACAGAATTTAACTTTTTATATAATCTATATGGGTGGAAGTAAAAAGAGTGATATAGATATACAAAAATATTATATATATAGTTGAAATAAATTGAAGTATAAGAAACTTATAAATAGCGATATTTGTTATAGAAATAAATTAATTATAAAGAAAGCAAAGAAATAACTTGATATTAGAACTTGTATTAAATGGTCTAGGATCTGTATACTCCCTTTCTTTTTGATAGCATCATATATTTCATTTGCTTTTCTAACACTTTCTATTTTATTATATAAAATAATAAAGTTTATTTATAATTAGCTTGTAAATCTAGATCTAAATTATACAAATAAAAAAAAATATTTATATCTCTTAAAATTGCATAATATTTCATTTAGAATAAATAATAATTACTAGAGAAAAGGATATGTTACAAATACTTACAAAAGTATGACCCATTAAAAGATAACTTGGATATCTACTGATTTGTAATTTCACTGCCAATACCTAGTTATATAAAGTTATGGCATCTTTTATATATTCAAAGATACTAGAAAAACACTTTATTACTAATGCTTAGCCGCATAAAGAACTATAATGGCTGTTACCTATAAATAATAATAATCTAAAATTTGAAATTTTATTTATTATAGTAAGGCGATGCAAAGTTAAAAAGTTGGTTCTCATATCAAATTTTATTTTAATTTGATGCGGGCATGCGGATTTTATTTTTTAAAGCAAAAAAATTTTAAACCAATAAAATTTAAAATTCATTGATCAGCAACTATAATTTATTAAATATTGCACTAAAAAATTGTATTATGTATTTGTTTACATAATTTTTATATCACAAAGTTTAGTGTGAGAATCAATTTAAATATATATACAGTATATAAAAAATTTTATTTTTGTGAAAAAATACCCCTTAATTTTTTTTAAAGCAAACATGCATCTTGTGTGTATTATTTATTATATTAGAATCAAATGATCACTTGAGTTTCCTTTTTTGACTGCGCTCCTAACAGAAAATTGCAAATGTATGTTAATATGAGAAATTTAAAAAAACGCGTTAAGAAACGTTTTTTCAATCAAATTCTTGTTTCTTTAAACATGCCATTTGCAAATATTTGCATTTCTAAAGGATCACGAATACTCTATGGCTGGTACATCTAAAGATGTTAGCCGTAACTGTAATATTAAGACACAGTGTCGTATATAATAGGTTGCAACCTATCTACATTAAAAAGCAAAAGTTGTAATGCTGTAATTAGGTTGTAATGCCATAATTAGGTCGTAATACTGTAATTAGGTCGTAATACCATAACTAATCCGTAATGCC